>JAJOZX010011770.1:7500-101453 GCA_023014485.1 Bathynomus jamesi | reverse complement strand
ACCACTGCTTTAGAGAATCGTCTTACAGGACAAAGTTACCTAAATTTCTGCAAAATGAATTGCCAGAACTATTGGAGGATGTTCCTTTGGCTACACGAGCTGGTATGTACTTTCAGCATGACGGAGCTCCTCCACATTCTACCCGTCTGGTGATGTAATACATAAATCAAACTTTCCCTGGTCGATGGATCGGCCGCGGTGGTCCCATTCAATGGCCACCAAGGTCTCCAGACCTCTCTCCGTTAGATTATTGTTTGAGGGGGTGGATGAAAAGTCGTTTACAAAAGAAAGGTGGATACACGAGATGAATTGCTCGCGCGCATTTTGGATGCTGCTTCCCGCATAAAGGAACGTCAAGATCAACTCAGACGAACAACACGCGATCTTCGCACAGGAGTTGCACAGTGCATTGAGGTTGACGGTGGAATTTTCGAAAACGTATTGTAAACTGTAACAAATTTGTCATTTCTGTATCTGATACCATTCAAAATGCCAATGATTAAACATTAAATGTTAGAAATAGTAATTGGTTTCTCTTTCTTGATTACCATTAACAATGCTTTTGTATTTGTAGATTCAAACAGCTCTATCTCCGTAACCATTCAGAATTAGACACATGTTCATATGAACTTTTTTCTCACAACGACCGATACTATCACCTCCCGAACTACTGACCTTTCCTCCTGAAACACCCTGTGTGTATATATATACAGGACCTAATTGAGAAACATTCAGAAAAAGAAGACGAGAAGAGAAGCGATAAATGTTAACTCAAAGTACTTCTATAATTTTGCAAAAAAGAAGTCGAGAAATCACATGACTGTCGGACCTTTGAAAAATGGAGAGACTGCTCTAACTGAGGATCTAACTGAAGTATCTGAAATATTTAGAGCTCAGTACGAATCATCTTTCAATGTCCCAAAAACTGAGAAACTGATATGCGATAGAAATGCGTTCTTTGAAGAAGAACTACAAGTATAACTGATTTCGACTTTACGAAAGATGATATTACACAAGCTATAGGGAAACTAAAAACACACTCAGCGGCAGGACCGGACAAATGAAATGCCACACCGATCAAAAACTGCAAGAATGCAATCGCTGAGCCTTTATACTGGATATGGAGACGATCACTAGACACGGGAGAAATACCGGGCATCCTGAAGAGAGTGAGCATAGTCCCAATATACTCGTATAAAGGAGATCGATCCGATACCAAAACCTATAGGCCAGTGTCGCTTACATCTCATCTCAATAAAATATTTGAAAGAATAGTTAGAGAAAGAATCTACGACTTTTTGGAAACTCGAAAAAAATTAAATAATAATCAATATGGACTCCGGTCAGGCAGATCATGCCTTTCACAACTAATGGAACACTACAACAACATTATTGATGCACTTGAAAGTAATGAAAACTATGATGTAATATACACAGACTTTGCCAAAGCGTTCGACAAGTGTGACCATGGAATCATAATACATAAACTGAAATATATGGGAGTAACAGGAAAAGTAGGGAACTGGATATATAACTTCCGTAGTGAGCGGCGACAAGTCGTTACAGTTCAACGAATATCTTCATCAGAATCAGAGGTCCTCAGCTGAGTACCACAAGGAACAGTATTAGCTCCATTACTCTTCATAATCATGCTGACATAGATGAAGACGTTACCAGAGACAGCACAGTAACATCCTTTGCCGATGACACAAAGCTCAGTAGAAAAATAAGAAACTAAGAGGACATAGGATCTCTACAAACAGACATCAACAGAATCTACAAGTGGACGGAAGACAACAATATGAAGTTTAACACTGAAAAGTTTCAACAGTTAAGGTACGGAAAAAGAGAGGACCTAAAATCTATGGAATACTATACCGTACTCGAAATGGACAAGAAATTCAGAGAAATTCTAAAGCAAAAGATTTAGGAGTTGTAATGACTGATGATGCGAAATTTGAAACACAAAATAAGGTAGCAGTAAACAGAGCAAAGATGGTGAGAACCTTTAAACGAAGGGATAGGAATACAGTGATTCCTCTTTTGAAAACACTCATCGTACTCAAGTTGGAATACTGCTCTGTCCTAACATCCCATATAAAAAAGAAGACATTAATCTGCTAGAAGGCATTCAGAAAAGCTTCACAGCCAAGATCAATGGGTGCAATGAACTAAACTACTTGGAAAGGTTATGTGAATTAAACCTATATTCACTGGAAAGAAGAAGAGAGAGAGAGACACCATTATTTACACTTGGAAAAAAAGGAAACTAGTTTTGTTGTGAGAGGACCAAGACTGTTTAATCAGCTGCCCAAGGAATTAAGGAACACGAGTGGTGTTGTTCAGAAGTTGTTTGGCTCAGAACAATCCCAGATGAGCCGGGCGTACCTGGCTATGTGAGGTGGAGAGTACAAGAAACCAACTCTACTTCACCATGCCAACTCGAGAGGAGGGGTGACAAGTTTGACTTTCGTGAAATGAGGAATCATCGCACGGAACATTTGAAAGGTTGAAAAGTGTGTGTGTGTGTGTGTGTATATATATATATATATATATATATATATAATATACAGGGTGTCCGAGAATTATCTGTACAATTTTTGGCTGTTATTAAAAGTCAACCATGAAGTGTAGAAATTCCAGTGTTGTCCCATTTTACAGAGAATCTCATTAAGTTTTTTCTGATACCAAGTTTTGACAAGTTTTTTAGAAATTCCAGTGTGTCGGAAAATTATCTGTACAATTTCATCTTTTAATAAAATTCTTGATAACACACGTAAAATTCTTAAACAAGATTATTTAGAATCTGTATTTTCAAAAGTTTCTTTTATTAAAGCAACGTTGTTACAAACATTCGATATGTGCACCATTAGTGATTCGCAAAACATCCAATCGATACTCCAAATGTTGCCATGTACGCTGCAGCATATCCACATCAATTCGCTCAATAGCAGCTGCGATTCTTGCTTTTAAATCATCAATGTCTGTCACCCGCGTACATTTCTAAAAAACTTGTCAAAACGTGGTATCAGAAAAAACTTAATGAGATTCTCTGTAAAATGGGACAACACTGGAATTTCTACACTTCATGGTTGACTTTTAATAACAGCCAAAAATTGTACAGATAATTCTCGGACACCGTGTATATTATATATATATGGGAGATTGTAGACACCAACCGACAAGGGAAGTACTCCGAGGGCGGGGGGGACGTTAGGTAAGAGACATGGAGTGCTGAAACTCCCGTTTCTCCTGTCACTGTCCTCCTCAGCTGATCTTTTTCTGTCTCATCTACCCTGTGAACAGTCTAACATGCTCTCAAACACACAGTCTACCTACATTTCTCATTACATATGAGGCGCTCAGGACCACAAGTTGCCAAGAGCCAAAATTAAAAAAATGGAGAAAAATGCAGTTAAAGTTTGTCAACTTGCAAAATGCCATAACTTTTAAACCAATAACCATATTTGATTGATTTCGACCATACCTACAGGTCCACAATCTGCTGCTCCCTGACTCACCCACGGGATAGAGGAAGGGTAGGGGAATATAGTGGTATCACTCAATTCTGGCCCTACTGGCGCTTCGGAGGTTGTGGTCGGGAGTGCCTCATACATATCATGTATTTTACACACCACACAACCTTTAAAAAAAAGAAGACAAAATGGCATCGTTTTTGTTCTTGATTTCGGCTTTCTTGTTTTCTTTCTACGGGGGCGGTAAGGTTTTTGAGAGTGTTTGCCCTTGGCCCCACCCAGTATTTCACACACACACACACACACACACATATATATTATATATATATATATATATATATGCTCATAAGGAATACCATGAGCCACCAAGGTCGCCTGTGTAACTGGAATTTCGATTTGAACACGGACGTCATTTTATCCGTAATTTCCAAAGTTTGCTCTCCACCCTACTCCCCAGCCCCCCCAGGGTACAACTCTCAAAAGTTCATCTCGAATCAAAGGATTCTGATTAGGTAAAATAGAAGCCGAGTTTACTTCGTTTGCGAGTGAAAAACCATTATAAAATTAATCAATAAATTTTTATGGTAAATTGCGCAGAACTTGTGTGAGAAGTGAAGCTGGAATGGAAAGTGTTGAAGTTCGACCTACCATTATCTTCTCACAAGTTTCACAATTCATTTTACGTTTCTCTCCCAATTTAGCCAAATTTTACATTAGTCGTGAAAAAATGGTTGCTGAATTACAAACTTGGAACATATTTTATAAAAGTTTTTACTTCGATAAAAGTAACTTTAATAACTACTACTACTACTACTACTACTAATAATAATAATAATAATAATAAAAAAATAAATAAACAAATAGGTGTGCTTCATATATTTCATTTCACGTGTTTAAGTATGAAATTAATTCCAAATTATATATATATATATATATATATGAAAATGAAAATGAAAAGGTTTATTGGCAGACTATAGTCCATATGACAAATATTATTATTACAATGACAGTTCATATACTAAGGATAGAAATATATACAATTGATTAGAAATAATACTGCACTCTCGAAGTTAAGTTGAGCTACAGACAGACATTTTCGTACCAAGAAGTCCACAGCTTAGAGGATAAATGGCAGGACTCATGGATAGCTTGGATGATCGGGTTGGTTGATTTTTTAATTCTTTGCATTAGACTGTGTTGAGCACGTCTTGTTACCTCCGGGAAGCTCGGGACATTGCGGGTAGCAAACATTTGCGAGGCTGAGCATCTCGGGGGTAATTTATGTAAGAGTCTAAAAGACCTGTTATACAGCAAATTTAGGGTTCTGCCAGAACCTTTTTTATAATTCACCCAGAGTTACTGACCGTATATATTACTGCAGAAAGTACGAAAGAGTGTGTCTTTAGCTTCACTTGTACAGAAACGAAAGTTCCTTATGGTCATATTCGCTTTAGCACACAGGCTTCGAGATTGTTTTCTTATATCCGAGTCATCACTCAAGGAGCTGGTAATAGTTTGACCCAAATACTTAAACTCTTGTACTTCCTCAATTACTTCACCATTCATTTTAAACCTTATATCAGCTGGCTGATTACAGCTTTTAGGATGAAATTGCATAACCTTAGTTTTTGTCACATTAAAAAGAATATCATGTTTCTGCGAATACACTTCGCAGACATTTAGTAGCCGATCCAGACCTTTAACAGAGGGACTTATTAACACCATATCATCGGCATAAACTAAGTTATTTATCCTTGTGTTATCTATACAACATCCTATTGTTGCCTCATTAAGTGAAGCAATTAATCCGTCAATATACACATTAAACAGCATAGGGGAGAGCAAGGAGCCTTGTCTCACCCCGCAAGAGAGCCAAAACACTCGGATAGTACATTGCCCCACCTAACAGTGAAAGATTGGTGGGAATACCAAAATTTCAATAAATTTAATATGTACATGGGAACCTTCCTGTCTTCTAGTTTTGCAAATAAAATATTGTGGTTCACCCTATCATATGCCTTACTTATATCAAGGAAACAGCTATAAATGGTTGAATTACTGTCAATGTATTTAGATATTGTTTCTTTAAGTACATAGATACACATGTCAGTTGAGTGGGACCTTTTAAAGCCAAACTGATTAGATGTCCATAGGAAATTATTTAATCGGAGTAACAAGAGTTTTTCTAGTAGTTTCGAGAAGCAGGAAGCGACAGCAATAGGCCTGTAATTATTGCTGGACAGAATGTCTCCGTACTTATTTTTGACCAGGGGCAAGATATATACCCTCATGAACTCTGCAGGGATATAGCTATGAGCAAGCATGGCTGATAGGAGCAATGATATATGCAGACATACTATATATATATATATATATATATATATAATATATATATTATATATATTAGTGGTGTACGCCTCGATGGTGTAGTAGTTAGCGCCGCTGACTACGAATTCATCGGCTCAGGGATCAAACCCCGGTGACGGCAGGCGGCGTGCAGCAAAACCAGCTGTTCATCCTTCGACACCATACACAAAAAAATTGGTTGGTAGATAAATGGGTACTAGACTGTCCCCTAGGGTGGCAACTTCTTATAGGGATAAAATTTGAAATTCAAAAAAATTTGCCGGCCATTTGTCCAATGCTGCCACCCTATGAGGAAACACCGTAGACGAAATCTCATGGAATTCGGAAAGCATTTAGGGGTGCCTCGAGTCACATGAATGAAACTGTCGCGCGAAGAAATTTCAAGAATGAACGAGTTTCGACAACGCTTCAAAAACAAAAATGTTTCGAGAATGCAAGTGTATTATATAATTTAATAGAATTGTTTCCTTTATTTCATACTATAGATTATGCAAATCGATTAATTTATTTCATTAAATTAAATTTTCATAAATAAATCGTTAATAATATGATGTGTATCAATCTTTGGATGATCAGCTTTTGGTGCTTCAAGTTCATTTTGCATACGACTGCCTGACTGAAAACAACGCTTAGAAGTTCTCTCCCGATTCTTTTAAGATATCTAAGGTAATATTTTTTATTTTGATACATTGATTATATTATTATTGGAAATTGTTCTAGAAAAGTTTCATTAATTGTTGGCATAGTTTGATGTTTAAATTATATAAATTTGGAACTGAATTTGATTTCCTATGATAATATATATACGAGTATATAATATATATACTGGGACGGAAAAATTCTACCAGACGATGAAGGTGGTTGGTGTGACTGACTAGCCATTTTCGTAACCGGAGTTGATACCGAGAAGCTCTTGGGTGTACCTAAGCTGACATCAGGAACGGGTGAGGTCATCGCCTCGGTGGTACATGCTGCGCTCAAAGAATGGAATGTGTCAGAAAAGGTATCAGCTATGAGCTTCGACACTACAGCTTCAAATACTGGTTACTTGTCTGGGGCATGCGTAATTTTGGAGCAGAAACTCGGCCGCCGACTCTTATACCTTGCATGTCTCCATCACATCCTAGAACTTGTCGTTGAGAAGGCGTACATGGAATGCATGGGACCATCATCTGGTCCAGATATCCTCCTATTCTCCCGCTTCAAAGAGACGTGGAATACAATTTGCCAAGATAAGTACAAGACCCTGTCAGACCTTCCATCGAGTCTGAATGAGAATCGAGAAGAACTGATCGCTTGCTGGAATCTATATCTGACAAAACATCAGCCGAGGGATGATTACCGTGAATTCTTGGAGTTGTCGATTACAATCCTTGGAGGTAATTTACCTAACTTTAGGTTTCGGCGACCTGGAGCACTTCACCGAGCACGTTGGATGGCAAAAGTAATTTATTCATTAAAATCCTGCTGCTTTCCCATCAGTTCAGACTTACAACTCGTGAAATGTCTGGCTTAAAACGATTTGTATTTTTTGCCCTGGAGTTACATGTCAGCGCGTGGTTCACGGCCAGCAGTCCTTCATCTGCTCCCGCGAACGATTTGAAGCTTCTTCAAGACCTAGCAAAGTACCACGATGAAAAGATCTCAGCATCCTGCCTTAGTGTCCTCGGTCGTCACTTATGGTACCTCAGCGAGTACTTGATTGGTCTCACACTCTTTGATAAAGGTATCAATGCAACGACGAAAAAGAATATCGCTCGATCAATCCTCGAAAAAGAAGCTGCTGAAGATCCTCCAAAGCGATCCCCAATACCTGCTGTTTCTTCCATTTCAACAAAGCAGCTCTCGGACTTTATACAAAGATTACGAAGAATGAAGAACAGCGCCAACATCTCTTGCAGGTTGTTGAGGATCATAGGAAGTCTCAGCCTGGTACATTGAAAAAGGGGTATGGCTTGAGGAAAAGCAAGAATTAATGGGTGGTCTACAATTGAATGAAAGACACCCTGGAATATATTTAGTAAATATATTATTTACTTATTACGATTGGAGTACGCCTGCACTTAACCCTTATGAACTAAAACTAACGTTTATTTACATTAATTAAAAAAAATATTAATTTATTTTTACTAGGTAATGAATAATTAATTTTTGTTATAAGGAGAATTATTTACCTCACTTGAGACACCCTTAAATATTATCTGAATGACCTAATATTTACAGTACATTGTTTTCTAATGTAGTAGCAGCATTGAACAAATGGCCAATAAAAAACTCCAACTTTCGATTTTTATTGTCACCCTACTGTCCCCAAAAAATAATTTTGAAACTTGAGTTCGCATACCCTGTCAATTGATGAGGTTTGGTCTTAGAATATGCTTGGTAAAATATAGGGTTGATTGAGTAATATTAAGTGACTGCTCAGAGGGCATGAAGTTTGCTGAAATCGGGTAAATTTCGCATCCTCTGTAGTGTACATCACAATATTTAAATGTTAAGTTTTTTTTTCATTTACGTAATATTTATGGCTTTCTTGTTGCTAATGGTTATCATTTATGCTTCAGAAATTATGTTTGACATATCTCATTCAAATGCAAGTGGCCTAATAAAGATTGCATAAGCTTATTTGGCGAGCAAATTTATCTAATTATATTTAGGCTCACAATAATAATGTTTCAGAAAGATAGCATAATCTTATTTGGCAGCAAATTTATCTAACTATATTTAGGCTCACCACAAAAATAAAAACGAAGGCAAAATACAGTATGGCTGATTGGTGTCATGCTAAATAATGTTGATGGAAATCAGCTTCCAATACTTAGACAAGTGCTTTGTCGCTTATTCCATGGCATCAAAAAGGAGAAGCAAACGCTACCAGAAGCAGCATCAATTACTGTTGATGAAACGTTGGTAATGTGGAGGAAGGCCAATATACCAACATCACAAAATCCAAATGTTGTCGCCAAACTCAAGAAAATCTATAACCAGTATGTATGCTTGGGGGAAAAATAAGCATAGAAAAAGCAGTACCCAAGAATCTAACACAAAAACATTTGAAGAACAGCTTGATATTCTTTTTGATATATCTCATGCAAATGCAAGTGGCCTAATAAAGATTGCAGAAGATTGGGAATTTCTGGAGGATCAACGTGGAGTGCGAAAAATGTACATGGCTGGTCAAGATAAGGTTTTTGTGGCGAAAACGGAAAGGAAAGAAAAGAGGCTAGAGGCAGAAAATGAGCGTCGAAAAAAAACATATGACATGAACACTGATGAAAAGCAAACAAAGACAGGGAATTCAAAGGATGAACAAGATTCTCCATCAAGTGACACTGAGGAGGAAACATGCATAAGTGAATACCATAAACGAAAAATCTCCAATCCCGTGCCTTCTACTATTTCAACTCCCTCGAAACGACAAATATCAAATCCAAATCCTCGGTTCTCTGTTGTATTGGATCGTACAAATACATCTTTAAGAGAAGCAACGCACATAGTTACTCCTGCTCTCCAGGCAGCTGGAGTTGATATTAGGGAGGTTACCCTCTCAAAATCATCAATACAAAAATCAAGACTAATGATAGGTTACATAGGATTGGTGGCGGCGTTTTGCTGTACATTCATAAATCCCTTAGGGCTATCGAGGTTAAGATTGATTTTCCGGCAGCAATTAATGCGATATGCGTTGAAGTTAGGGCGCTTAGTATTAGTTTTAATTTTGTTGTTGTTTATAGACCTCCCGTTCAACCCCTCGATACCGATACTAGATTTTACTCACTTCTTGGTAACTTTATTAATAATCGGAATAGTATAATTGTCGGAGACTTTAACTGCCCTAATGTTAATTACGAGACATTTACTGGTAATGAGGAGGGTTTGAGACTGGTTGAGTTCATGAAAGATAATTTTTTACGACAGATGGTTACCGAACCAACGCGCGGTGACAAGATCTTAGACGTGGTGATGACGAACGACGATAATATAGTTGAAGGTTTAGAAGTGAGAGTTTGGGATGTAGCGATCATCAAATTATTAGGTTTAAGCTATTGATAGAAAACACTAAGGATAGTAACGTAATAGAAGTCCCCGATTTTCGTAGGGCTAATTTTGATAATTTTGCGGATAGGATCAGAGTAATGGACTGGGATAATTTATTTATGGGTAATAACGCAAATTTTCATTGGGAGGCGTTTAAAGAAAGTTTTATGAATATCAAAAGGGAGTTTATTCCTCGTAGGCCCAAGCGCGCTAGAAATCATGGTAGACTAGGGAAATAGGCGAGTTCATAAACGAGCGTAACAGAGCGTATAGACTTAATAAGAGCAATGGCACGGTAGCTAACTTTAATAGATATATCGAGCTTAGACGTCAGGTTAAAAGATCAGTTGGGAATGCTAAGCGTAATTTAGAGATACTTATAGCTGCGGATAGTAAACAATCAAAAAAAGTTTTTTGAATACGTCAATAATCGTAAGCCGATAAAAGATAACATAGGCCCTCTTGTGGACGTTAACGGCGCTTTGGCTTCAGACGCTCAGGCGATGGCGGGTATTTACAATAACTTTTTTGCCACAGTTTTTACCGTAGAAGACATAAATAATGTCCTCGACGTGGACGATATCGTTCCATTTAGTAACGAAACTATTTTGAATGAAATAACTGTTTACGAGGGTGATATTGCGCATTATATCGATAGGCTAAAAGTTAGCAAGGCTCCAGGCCCTGACGCGCTTTATCCCAGACATTTGAAAGACGTTATCGTAGGCCCCTTAACGAAGATTTTTAATCAGTCACTGGAAGCAGGGATTATTCCTGAAGACTTCAAATTAGCTAACGTTACGCCCATTTTTAAAAAAGGCGACCGCACAGTAGCTAGCAATTATAGACCTATTAGCTTAATGTCAATTTTCGGTAAACTTTTGGAATCCGTAGTTAGGGATCGTATCATCGATCACTTAGAAAGTCGCGATTTGATTAATAGTAGTCAGCATGGGTTTCGACGCCAGAGATCTTAACTAATTTGTTAGAATTTTATAACGAAATAGTGCGCGAATACGATAGGCATAGAGCGGTTGACGTTATTTATTTAGACTTTAAAAAAGCGTTCGATACAGTTCCGTATAGAAGATTAATTGCGAAGGTTAAAGCGCACGGTATACGCGGTCAGGTAGCTAACTGGTTAGAGGAATGGCTTCGTGCTAGGAAACAGAGGGTCGTTGTTAGTGGTAGTGAATCGGGGTGGTTAGATGTAGGTAGCAGTGTCCCTCAGAGTTCAATGTTACGCCCATTGCTATTCGTAATTTACATTAACGATATAGATGTAGGTTTGACCAGTAACATGTCAAAATTCGCGGACGATACCAAAATAGGCGGTAAAGTTGTTAAAGTGGACGATAGAAAAAGGCTCCAAGAGGATGTAAATAAGATTATGGAGTGGACGGATAAGTGGCAGATGCAATTTAACGTCAGATAAATGTAAAGTTTTGCATATAGGTTCTCGTAACAATAATTACACGTACACAATGGATAATAGAGTTAGCGAGCGTTGACGAGGAAGATTTAGGCGTACGCGTATCTAAGGATTTAAAAGTTAGGAACCAGTGCCTGGAGTCTTGCGCAAAAGCTAATAGGATGTTAGGCTTCATAGCGCGTAATTTCGAATTTAAATCGAAGAATATTATATTGCCCCTTTACAAGTCCCTAGTCAGGCCTCATTTAGAATATGCCGTTCAGTTTTGGTGCCCGTATTTGCGCGAGGATGTTGATAGGTTGGAAAGGGTTCAGCGTCGCGCCACGAAACTAATTCCGTCATTGCGCAACAAGTCTTACGAAGATAAGATTAAAGAGTTAAGACTTGCATTCACTCGAAACTAGGAGATTAAGGAGGGAGCTTATTAAAGTTTTTAAAATCGTTAATACAATCGATAACGTAAATTTTTACAAACTGTTCACTTTCGATAATAGCAATACTTGTAATAACGGATTTAAGTTGCGTGGCAGACGTTTCATTACTAATATCGCTAAAAACTTTTTTACGTTTAAATTGATAAATGGAATAATCTTCCCGCGCCCGTCGTGAACTCTACCAGCGTTAATATGTTTAAGAACCGTTTAGATAGGCATTTTAAAAATACTAACGTTGCTTAAAATAAAAAAAACAATTAGCAACAGGAGCTCTGGGGGTGGTGGTCGAGGATGAGTCTGTTGACGATTAATGCCAGCTTGTGACATGCCAGCGTGTGATGCCTGCAATAAAATTATTATTAGAAAAAAAAAAGATAACACGAACGTAGATGTAGCTCGTAGCGTAAACTAACCCACTTTTTGTTATACTTTACCTACTTTTTTATTTTTCTTATCCTCTCCTTACTTGCATGTCTGTAACTCTTTTTACTTGCATATTTGTAGTTTGCATGGTATGATAGTGTTTGAGTTAAGACTGTGTTTGCATGGTTTGTAAACGTTCTTATTTTACTTCTTTTCATCTTTCACCCCTTTCCTTTTCTCTTCGACTATTTTTCCGACTTGTCGGCAGTGGCCAGCGGATAATGATGGGGAGTCCTTCTCTCTCTTTTTCTGAATGAATTTTAACCCACGAATGATAGGTTTTGCTACTTGGCCCCTTATTCTCCTCTTTTAACCCCCTCCTCTTTCCTTTCTCTCGGGCTAACCTTAGAGTGGATCTTAGGGTCTTTGTTAGCCTTAGCTTCTGTAGATCTGTAGATCTAGAGCCAAGTAAAGAAATAAAGAAAACACCTAACCCAGAAACTCCTCTCATTATACATTTCGATGGAAAGCTACTCCCCAATTCTGATGGAGGAAAAACTGACCGTTTAGCTGTTGTTGCCTCGGGTAGAAATATAAAAACTCCTAGGAATCCCTAAATTGGTGGAAGGTACGGGAGTCAAGATGGGTAGAGCAATATTACAGTTAATAGAGGAATGGTATGGCATACGAAACTGGATTGCTGGTCTTTGTTTTGATACAACAGCCAACAATACTGACATCCATGGAGGAACCTGCACCTCCATTGAGCAGGGACTCTAGCAGAAAATATTTTTCCTAGCTTGCCGCCACCACATTCTTGAAATAGGAGTGGGAGCTGTTTTTGACAAATTCCTTGTATCTCGAGGGCCTGATATAGATATTTTTGCAAGGTTTAAAGATTAGTGGTCTTGCTTAGACAAAAGTAAATATACTCCTCTTGAAAGTGATGCCAGAGAAGTGTCAGAAAAAGAATTAGAATGGGTGAAGCGGGAACGTAATGACCTGGTACAATTTCTGCATGAAAAATTGCGAGACAACTATGAGCGCCACGATTATCAGGAATTCCTAGAGCTAGCCTTCATTTCTTTGGGGGAAAAAACCATCAAGAGGGATACACTTTACAGCTCCTGGAGCATATCATAGGGCAAGATGGATAGCAAAAGGAATTTATTGCTTAAAAATCTATTTATTCTGAGATCAATTCAATTTGAGAGACAAAGAAAAAGACGCCATCAGACGTATTAACATATTTTGCGTATCAATATATATAAAAGCCTAGTTTAATGCAACAAGAGCTGCCAGTGTCCCTATCAATGATCTATGGATGATAACAAACCTGGAAGATTACCAAGAAATTGATAAGGAGATATCGACTGTGGCATTAGGCAAACTCAGATCCCACCTTTGGTACTTATGCGAGGATTTAGCACCTTTAGCATTTTTTTCAGAAGTCAACAACTCAGAAAAGGGTGCAATGGTGCAAGCTCTTGGAAACGAAGCTAAAACTAAAGATCTTCGTAGAGTAGAATGCAAAACAATTCGGACTTTCAAATGTAAGAATCTTTCTGACTCTATAACGTGCAGATCATTAAATTTTTTCAAGGCTATAGAAATTGATGAATCATTTCTGACAGTAGATCCAGCTGCATGGTTTGAACACCCAGCATATATTCATGGAAAGGACTGTTTCCCAGCTTAAAGCTGCGCTGAATGGTAAAACTTGCCACTGATTTTAATGAAACCATTACGACCAGTGAAGAGCAACGCTAGTTTCTGTTTCAGGTTTAGTTCTATCGCAGAAAAATTTTAACCCCTACAAAAGCAGGTTTTTTATAAAATCAAGCAATATAAATTTGACGCAAATTGGCATCAAAGGTAAGAAATTGTAATTTCTCCAAAAATTTTATATTTTTTAATGCTGTGAGCAGTCACTAAATATGCACCAAACTGGATAAAATTTGTACATGTTGCATGTTTCATCAAGTGTCACAAAATGAAAACCTATGCGACTTTGAAAGAATAAACATTACAACTTGGGACAGTCTAATGGGTACCAGGGATGGGGTCAAATACGTATTTGTATTTGTATTTACAAATACACAAAAATTGATATTTGCATTTGTATTTGTATTTGAGAATTTAAAAAGCTGCATATTTGTATTTGAATTTGTATTTGAGCCTTTTATTTGCCGTATTTGCTTCAAATACAGTCAAATACACTAATGTAATATAACTGTGCATATAACTACAAATTGATATGAACAGTAAAAATCAAACATTGAGAAATATGAATTTATTTTCTTTAATTATGCAAAAGTGCAGAAATATCAAGAAGTGTGAAATAATTTTCTCTAATAAAAATAATAAACAAGATGAATTTGTTACTTTTCTTGCCTTGGTGTGAAAATGAAGTCTACTTTGATAAGAGCCAAAGTATTGCAATGTTAAGTTTTATACAATAAGTACTATACCAGTATTGTCTTACTTGAGGGGTAGCCGAAGTCAAGTAAATATTATCCGTTTATATTTAGGATGAAATTGGTACGAAATTTGCAAGTACAGTAAAAATTGTATTTGCATTTTATTTGTATTTGAAGCTTCATATTTGTATATATATTTGTATTTGGGGATTTATAAATTCGAATATTTGTATCTGTATTTGAATTTGGCCGTAAAAAAAATAGTGTATTTGTATCTATATTTGAATTTGGGCAATTGTATTTGACCCCATCCCTGATGGGTACCCTAGTGGTTAAGACGCTGGGCTGCTGGTGGGGCGTGGCTCCGATTCCACGTTAAACTGTAGGTCTAAGGTGGAGTGACAAGCTTGACTTCCGTCAGAATGAACAATTCGGGGGAAGAAAAACCAAGGTTCACCAAAGGGTACCGATTAATCTGCATTGACATCGGCAGAATCGGCCAAATTTAGCCGATTCTCTCACCATTCTTTGACATTTTAATTTTTCCATTACAAAACAAAATCTATATTTATAGAAACTTTTTTTTTATGAAGGAAGGAGGGGCCAATGGCAAATGCCTGCAAAAGAGTCCCTCCCATAGAAGATAATAAGAGAGCCAAAATCAAGGTCCGAGGTTTTCGAGATGTCTAGACACTCTGCGTTTGAAAGATGGGAGGTCATAGACTGGAAGAAAGATGGATTGAGGAAGATTGTTCCAGAGTTGACCGGTTGAGTAGATGAAAGACTGAAAATACCTATTAAACCTTACATTAGATAGTTGGACAGAAAAGGAATGAGAAAGTGTAGAAAGTCGGGCACTGCGTGCTCTCATTAAATGGGGAGGTATGGTATGGGTCATTCCATGTCAGTTCAACGTCGAAAAAAACGTGACCATCACCGATTTTTTTTTTAATTGACACACTTATAGATCTCTGTGAGAAAAACAGAATGACGCTTGTTTCAACACTCTAGGTCATATGGTTCCGGAGATGTGGCCCTTCGAATTTTGTAAAAAAAAGGTCAATTTCCAGGGTCATACCATATTTCAACATGAAATATCTCAGCTCCTATTACACTTACAGAGACCATTTAAACACTATTTTAAAGCTTTTAAGCAGATCTACAACTTTGTTTCTATTCATATTTTACCTCAGTGGTAAAAAAAAAGTTGATCTTATTTTTTACCTTTGAACTTGTGTAGGTCATTTGATGTCACAACCGATTTTTTTCTCCTTTCACCCAATTTTGGGTACACATGTCTACCTTAACCTAAAACAAGATTTTTAGTGTTTATTAATAATATAGACGCTACGGCCATTTCAGTGGACCATACCCACCTCCATTTTGACCAAGTACCTTTTTCCACCAAACTTTGGAGCACCGTATCTTTGGAACTGTTTGAGCTAGAGTGTTGAGAAAAATACCATTAGATTTTTCTTATTGAGATATATGTCTGCTAATTTAAAAAAAAATTGGTAATTATCTAACCTAACCTAACCCAGTTATTTTGTCGAATAAGTATCCGGCCCTATTATAAATTTTTTTTTTTTTTGTGTATTTCAGAGAATTATATAATATAGGTAATTTAAATTACATAATTAATTAATTTATATGGACATTCAAAAGTGTGAAGAACTTCGAACCTGCTATCCTGTTTAAAGGTAAAGCTATGTACGTATATAAGTACCTTATACTAGGGAACTAGGCTATAGGTACTACCTTAGAGAATAAGTTCAGTTTTAAGAGTTAGATGAGTTTTAATAGAATTACTTAACTTTGTGTATTTATTCATTGTGTACAACAGTATGTACCCATGTGAAAATAAGCTTATTTGAACCTTGGAGCAAGTATTTTTTTGGCATCTGTATTTATTCCAATCTGTAAATCAAACTGTACATTTTTTCTTGTTGTTGACCTCTGAAACAAGATCAGTAGGTCCCAAATTTTATTTGTGCCATCTAAGCAAAAATACCTTTTACAGGGTTGGATACAATGAATAATTATAATTGTATTTTTAATTAATTGATCCTAATTTCCATTAGTTGTAATTGTAATTGATTTAAAATAAAATTAAAATAAAGGTAATTGTAATTGATTTTTGAGCTATAACTGATGTAATTGATCAATTAATGACAATTGTTAAAAATTATACCCCTAGATCTGGCAGTCATATAGGGTGTCCATAAATGATTACCCTGATTAAAGCATGCTATAACTTTTAAATAAACACTCGTATTCAAACACAGTTTTAATCATAAGTAGATAAACATACAAAGTTTTGATACATAGTTAATGAACTTAAGCTTCTACATGTGCACCCCTAGTGGCACGTAAAATATCTAAACGATATTTACACTCACGCCACACATTTTCCAACATTTGTGGGTTAACTGTTGCAATTGTATCCGTAATGCGTTCTCGCAATGTCCTGATATCTGGAACAACTGTTGCATAAACCAAATCTTTAACATGACCCCAGAGAAAGAAATCCAGCGGGGTAATGTCT
The DNA here is from genome assembly GCA_023014485.1 of Bathynomus jamesi. NCBI lineage: Eukaryota > Metazoa > Arthropoda > Malacostraca > Isopoda > Cirolanidae > Bathynomus > Bathynomus jamesi. The sequence goes on along the minus strand of JAJOZX010011770.1, from coordinate 84,378 downwards.
GGTGATCTTGGGGGCCATGGGATTGGCCCGTCCCTGCCAATCCATCGACTTGGAAATGTTGCGTCGAGAGTTTCACGAACAACATGCACCCAATGCCCCATCTTGTTGGAAGATGACAGTTGGCTGCCTGAATGTTTTCCACCGTCCCATCGGAAACTGAGGGTCTACCACTGCTCTTTCCCTTTTCCACGTTTCCAGTTTCCAAGAATTTTTTCATCCACAACTTAATTAACTTCACATCAGGTGGATTCTTTCCATACTTTGTTCTGAACCTTCGCTGAACACTGACAGGAGATTTTGTTTCTGCAAGCCACACAAGACATTGTGCCTTCTCTGACACAGACACCATCTTAATTGAACAGCTACTACAGCACTCCTAGCGGCGAATGCGGTAGACGAAACACACCAGCATAGAAACTATGCGTGTACGAGATCACCTGTAAAAAGAAAACGGATGTAAGATTCGTCATTAAAACATGAAAGCATACTGTTTTCAGGGTAAACATTTATGGACACTACATCATCCAATGAAAATAAACCTTTGATAGTTTATTTAGTTATACTTAGATATAGATATATATTTATTTTAGATATATATTTAGATATACAGAATAGATAGTTATATTTGTGTAATTGTAATTGATTCAGACAAAATTAATTGTAATTGCAATTGATCTTGAAATTGTGAAGTACAATACTAACTAATTAATTTGAAGAAAAATTTTAAAAATTGCAATTGTTTCCATTTTATGTAATTGAACCCAACCCTGGCTTTTAAGCTACATATGTTTTTTTTTTTTTTTAGATAAACATGGATTTCAGCAGTTTGAATATGGGCAGGTTCTGTTGTGACCCATTTAAAAAACACAAAGGAAAAGTGAAAAAAGGCATTCGTGCATTGACTAAAAATTTGATTGATCAAAATCCTGAATTGAAACTAACAAATAATCATAAAGCATGTGCAACCTGTCGAAATATACTAGCAAATCGTCCATCCCCAATGCCTGAATGTGAACCACTTGAAAAATCACCATCCACCTCATCAAGTGCCCCATCTGAGCTAGAAACCGTTGGAGATGTAGTTGAAATGCAGTATGAGCTTAGTAAATTCAATGCTTCATTGGCCACACTTGATGAGACCCCAATAAAACCATGTAAACTCTGACAGCGCTGGTTACGCAAAGAGAAAGTTGAGGAAAGTAGGGGTAGTTGTGAAAAGAAAGCTTGAACTTGCAACTAAACAACCAATTTCATGCAGTGACTCAGATGATACAGAACTGGAGATTCTTCAACAACTAAAAGAGAAATTTAATCAAATGACAAGTCGAAGTGAAAAACTGACAATTCTTACTATCCTACCAAAAAGATGGACACAAGTAAAGATCAGAAAAGAATTTAAGTGCTCAGATTACATGGCTAGGCAAGCAAAAAGTTTGGTGAGGGAGAAGGAAGTGCTTTCAACTCCTAATCCGCGTTTGGGGAAATGCCTGAATAGTGAAACTGCTGTCAAAGTAATTGACTTCTATCATTCGCCAGATGTGAGTAGACAAATGCCAGGGTTGAAAGACTATGTTTCTGTAAAAGGAGCTGATGGTAGGTGGGAGAGAAAACAAAAATAAAATATATTGTAAATACCTGATAACTGCCTTTTTTAAATATAGTTATGTTGATGCCTCTTTTTTCATGGTTTCACCCAGCTAGACAAGAATCGGTTCTTATAACTCAATTGGTAAAAATAAAGGAATAGGTTATTTTAACATACATATTAAAAGGCAAATTGTCTTAAAAATAGCAGACATTATAGATCTCTGTGAGACAAATCTAATGGTACTTTTCTCAATACTCTAGCTCAAACAGTTCCAAAGAAACGGCGCTCCAAAGTTTGGTGGAAAAAGGTACTTGGTCAAAATGGAGGTAGGTATGGTCCACTGAAATGGCTGTAGCGTCTATACTAACTTAATCAACAATAAAGGAGAAAGGAGAAAAAAATCAGTTGTGACATCAAATGACCTACACAAGGTCAAAGGACAAAAATAAGATCAACTTTCTTTTTTACCACTGAGGTAAAATATGAATAGAAATAAAGTTGTAGATCTGCTTAAAAGCTTTAAAATAGTGTTTAAATGGTCTCTGTAAGTGCAATAGGAGCTGAGATATTTCATGTTGAAATATGGTATGACCTTGGAAATTGACCTTTTTTTTTACAAAATTCGAATGGCCATATCTCCGGAACTATATAACCTAGAGTGTTGAAATAAGTGCCATTCTGTTTTCCTCACCGAGATCTATAAGTGTGTCAATTTTCAAAAAACATTGGTGATGGTCACGTTTTGTCGACTCAAAATACCGTTGAACTGACATGGAATGACCCGTATGCAGTTAGAGAGTTCAGAAGAGCAATGTCCATTATGATAGTGATAGTAAAGAGAGAATGAGGTAACATTGCGCGAAGAGAGAGATTGAAGCAATCGGTAAGAGGCGGGGAATTGATGAGACGAGAAGCCTTTGATTCCACCCGGTCAAGTACGGCTGTGTGGGTTGCACCACCCGACACATGAGAAACATACTCCATGCAGAGACAAATGAGTGGGGGTGAAGAAACCGCGGAAGCGGTACAGCATACCTAACCTTTTAGAAGCTGTTTGAACATACAAATAACACTGTGATAATTTATACTCATTTCAAAGTGTAATTATATAAAAATATTTTATATTCACGAAAAAGGTAAAATTTAATAAGTTAGGTTGCCCATAAATTTACATTTTCTCCAAGTAGCTAATCTCTAAATATTATAAACTATTGTAATCTCCTACTCTATATTAATAATAATTCTATATTAAGTTGTACTTAATAATTTATATATTAAACCATCTTATTATGTCGATTTTATTTTAAGTATTTTATTAATTTTATAAACCCAAATTATATATTCATTTTTTTAATTCAAATTGGCCACCACGGCAGGGACTTGAAATTTTAAGGAAAAATTTTGTTGTTGTTGAAGAAGAAAGAAAATACCTAAATAAAATAAGGAAAAACAATTACTTTAAATATTGGTAATCAATTTATGAAACTAAAATAAAATTATTTTATCATTTTACTGAGTAATAAAACTATTTAACATCACTTTAGCTACGGTATATGAGTAACAAATTTTGGTACTGTATATTGTGGAATGAGCTGAGGAAAAGCATTTAAACAAATTTGAAATGTAAAAATATAAAAATTGAAAGTTTTCACAACATATTAGTAAAATTTATGAAGGGAATTGACTTTTTAAAATATAGGCAAAGAATCTGCATCGGTATTGGATAAATTTTTGAATCAGTACATCATATATATATATATATATATATATATACTCCTAGCAGTGAAAATAAAAAAACTAAACGTGATACTAATAGTCATTTAAGACCTCCAAGCACCCCAACCGAAAAATTATTGGAGGCCATTGATGACATCAGAAACCTAATAAAGGCCATAAACCCTCCATCCCCCAATACAATGATCTGCGGAGACTTTAACTTTAACAAAAAGGTGGATAGGAATATATATATATATATATATATATATATATATATATATATATATATTCCTATCCACCATGACAATGGGGCAATGGGGGCACAAGAGAAGATCAGGAGCAAGCAAAAATGTTGATGGCTGTCACAAACGAGTTTATGCTGACACAGGAGATAACAGAAAACACAAGAAAAAGTAACTGCCTGGATCTGGTATTCACGAATAACACAAACTTATTGCTGATATAAAAATAACCCCAACAATTATCTCAGACCACAACTTAATCGAGATATCAACAAATATGACGACAACATTAAAAGACAATATACAGTACATATTGAAGAAAGAAGCAAATTTCGGGCCTTTAACTTAAACTCAAAGACTATAAATTGGCAAGCAATCAGATCGCACATGGTCCTGATAGAGTGGAGAACAGTTTTAGAAAATAAAACAACTGAAGAAATGCTAACAACCTCGGAAGGAAAAATGCTGAGAATTTTAGAAATATATACTCCGAAATCACAGCCAAAAGGAAAGAGGAGCTGGCTTGAGAAGCAAAAGAGAAGACTATTCCTCAAAAGAGAGTGGAGGCGAAGTTAGCCAACTGTGGAGATAATGCCAGGAATGTAATACAAGAAAAATTGAAGGGTATCGATGGGGAAATACAAGCCCTGATTAAGGACCATACAGAGAGGGAAGAGCAAAAGGTGGTAGAAGCAATAAAGTAAAATCCAAAATATTTCTATAGCTATGCGAAAAGGAAAACAAAAACGCACGCCGTTATTGGGCCCTGAAGGACGAGAAATAATGAACTAACCGACGATCCAAAAGAAATATCTGAAACATTGAGAGCCCAGTATGAATCAGTTTTCAGTACCCCAAAACGTGACAAAGCGATACCAGACATAGATTCATTATTTTGAAGAGAAATTGCAAGGAGAGTATACAACAGACTTTGATTTTACACCAGAAGATATAGCGAGAGCTATAGGACAAATAAAACCACATTCAGCTGCAGGTCCGGACAATTAGAACGCATTATTGATTAAAAACTGGATATGGAGAAGATTCCGGGACACTGGGGAAATACCGAGCATCTTGAAAAGAGCATTGTCCCTATATATAAAGGTGGGGACAGATCTCAAGCAACGAACTATAGACCAGTGTCATTGACGTCCCACCTCACCAAAGTATTTGAAAGAATAGTTAGAGAGAAAATTTATGACTCCTTGGAGACACTGGAAAGATTCAACGAAAATTACCACGGATTCCGATCAAGTAGATCATGCCTATCACAACTAATTGAACACTACAACAATATCCTCGGTGCACTGAAAGGCAATGACAACTATGATGTCATATACACAGATTTTGCTAAAGCTTTCGACAAATGTGATCACGGTAAAATAGCACATAAAATGAAATATATGGGAATAACAAGCAAAGTGGGAAAATAGATCTACAACTTCCTCAGAGAACGTCTACAGGTTGTCAAAAGTCAAGGTATATCATCATCACAATCGGAAGTACGCAGCTCAGTACCACAAGGGACAGTACTGACCCACTCCTGTTCATTATCATGCTAACAGACATAGACAGTGGAGTAAACAGCAACAGTATGATAACATCCTTTGCAGACGATACAAAGATCAGCAGAAAAATCAGCGATGTAAATTAAGTAGAGGCCTTGTAGAGGGACACGAACAAATATACAAATGGTTAGAAGAAATGTCATTTAACACCAAGAAATTTCAGCTACTGAGATATGGTAGAAAAGATTAACGTAATCTGCATATTATGCTCCAGATAAACAGAAAATTAAGAGAAGCACGAAAGCGATCGATCTTGTGGTAATAATGACAGATGATGTGAAATTCGAAACACAAAATCAGATAGCGATAAAGCAGAAAGAGTCGCGGGACAGGTATTAAGAACGTTCAAAAGGGACAGGACAGTAATGATTCTCCTGCTAAAAACACTGATTATACCAAAACTTCAATACTGCTCACTTTTGACGTCCCCATATAAAAAAGAAACTAATAAACTAGAAGAAACGTAGAGACATTTCACAGCCAAGATTGATGCCTGCAAAGACCTCAACTACTGGGAAAGACTACGTAAACTAAGTCTGTACTCCTTGGAAAGAAGGAGAGAGAGGTACACCATAATCTACATATGGAAAATGATCGAAAAACTGGTACCAAACCTGAAGCTAAACCCAATTACCATTCAAACAACACTGGAAAATAGGAAAGGCAGAATGTATAGTGTTCCTAAATTAAAGGCCCGACAAGGGACCTCCTCAACACTGAAGGAAAATAGCTTGGTTGTCACGGGGGCAAGACTTTTCAACCAGCTTCTAAAGGACCTCAGAAACGTTACAGGGGTCAAAGTTGAAGTCTTCAAGAGAAGACTAGCTGACTTGCTCAGGACGGTAACAGATGAGCCGGGTGTACCTGGCTATGTACGGTGGATAGTGCAAGAAAGCAACTCGCTCCTTCACCAAGCCAGACCTGGAGGCGGGACACTAGCTTGACCTCCGTGTGAAGAGAGACCAACGCACAAAACAGCAACATTTATATTTATTTATATATATATATATATATATATATATATATATATATGCACTAAAATCACAAAATAACACGTGACCTTATTAATAAGCAAACAACCACAGGGAAAAGGAAACACAAAGTCCGAGCGCTCGGACTTTGTGTTTCCTTTTCCCTGTGGTTGTTTGCTTATATATATATATATATATACTGTATATATATATATTTTTATTTTTTTTTTTTGATAAGTTGACTTAAGTCGTAACTGACAAATTTGTTTAACTGCGTATGAAAATAATGTGCAAAAATTTAGTAAAATTAAAATAAAGAGAGGAATGAAGTTATTTTTAAAAAGGTTTTAATTTGGCGTGAAAATTATATCGTTTTAAAATTAATGAGGGAAGAAAGAGGATCGGCAAAGAAACGCGGTCAACCTTGTGGTGGGACGTAAAACGAAGTGGCTGTGAGAAGTCTCTCTCTCCAAGAAAATGACCTCCAACAGAAGGGAACACAGCTTATTGAAAGATAAGAAAAAAAATCTTTGGTATCAACAGATAAATTAGAATTAAAATTTTAGAGTTAAGATTTTTTTGTTCTGTTGAAATCTCTGAAAGTAGGAGTGGTTTGTATTATGACTGAAGCGTGTCAATCGGAGATTTCGTTCTTGTTTTGAGTTCGAATGCAGAGTTAAAAATTCTCTTGCTTCTAATTTTCATTTCCATGGATCGTTAGAGATGTAGTTGGTCAAAAGTAAACTGAAGTCTGTCTGAACAACCTCAATTGACAGAGTTGTGGTTAGTATTTATGGTCAGAAAATTCTCCTCTCTATTCGAGGGGAATGAAAACTTCAGGTTCAGAATTCAGGGCTGGGAACAAGTACCAGCAGTACCAAATACCAGTAACTACCACTTAGATTTTAGTACCAGTACCACTCATTTAAAGTTTCACATACCAGTACCTCTTAAAAGCAGCTGGTATACCATATAATCTGGTGGTATTTTGTTGGTATGTTCATTTAAAACACCAACCCTATCCTGAGCCTTTTCGAGTAACCTTCCTCAAGTTCCTTGATGCTCTTGGCCCTACGAATACTATTTTATCTTTATTTTTATTACTCAATTTATAAAAACTTGAAGAAATTTTTGTGGTCTTTAATACTGTTTGTAGCTAAATTTATTTCAGATTTTCTGATTAAATTATTTAACTAATTTCTAACGAATTTTTTTTTTTATGAATACAGATTTTTCTATTGAATAGAATATGGTATTTTGTTTTTGAAGTCTAATGGACTTAACTGAAGAAGACAATATTTTTTCTAATTTCAGTTAAATTATTTAAACTTTTTTTTTACAAGTGATGAAGAGGGTTATAAATTTTATTTAGTTACTGTATGCATATATAAGAAATACCTGGTATTTCATTTTGGCAATATTAAAAGTTGATTCTAGATGTATAAAGTGTTTGTAGGCCCTATAACCATTAGCCAATACCACAACTAGTACCAGTACCATTTTGGAAAGTTGGTAACATAAGTACCACCAAGTCACAAATACCAGTACTAGTGGCAAATGAACTAAAAATTATCGTACCAACACCAGTACCAGTATCATTTATATTGCTGGTACCGAGCCCTGGTTCAGATTTAATTGCAAATTTTTTTTTTTTTTTCCTTTTTTAACTCTGAAATTAAAAATTGGAAAGAGTTTAATTTTCATTCTCCTTTTCATTCATGGTGATCGAAAAGAACGGAATGGTTCATGAAATTTGGTTTCATATTCATCGAATCCACTTGTTAAAATAAAGTACCTTTAGACCACAAGGTCAGCTGAAATTTATTCTCGTCATTTTCTGAAGACGAGAGAATTTCTTTCCATTTATGTGAAAATTATGAGATTGGTTTCGGGGAAAAGAATTTAATTTTTAGTTAGTTTTAATAGAAAAGGCGTAGTTTTCCTTCGAAGGTATTAATAGCCAATCAAAATGAAGTGTTTTCTGCAACACCCTGGGAAGGAAAAGGGAAATTCCTTTCATGGGTGGGGCATGGATAAAAACTTGTGAAAGATGAAGTCATGAACTTTATTGTTGAGTCACCTAATAATCTGTTGGAATCCAAAAATTTTGTAAGAAGCTCGTACGTCAATTAAAGGCAGGGTTTCAGCAATCCTGATTATATATAATTAGGCGGAGTCTAAATGATTTGGGAAGACATTCAATTTGGAAACTGGTTCATGACCTCAGTTATGGCTCTTCTCTTTGGACATTAAGTGACAGTCAAGGTTTCAAATTTAAGTTATAGTGTGTTCCTTTTATGGGTAATGCGACATTTTCATTGCTTTACAATTCCAAATTCTAAATCTGGCGCGTTTACTGTGATTAATTATCACAACTCCTGAAGTACAATTTGTGCTAAAACAAATTTTGGTGAACTTATTTCTCTAAAAATCTGCGGAACACGCACGGAACTTTTGACTTTCTTTTTAGAGATAACTTTTATTTAAAAAAAATGTTAAGTGGTGTGACTAGCATGGGCGCAAAATGGGTGCAATGCAATGTTGCAAAGGGGATGATACAGGGGTGGTATGCAACAAAGGGGGGAGGAGGGTTGTTAAGATGGGGAGGGGTTACCCCCCAAGTTGCAATGAAGGGGGGAGCTTTGGGGGGAGAAGGGAGGATGACCCCCCAAAGGGGTAACCTTAACGTAAGAGAAAGGAGGAGGGTCTTTGGGGGAGAAGGTGGGATGTCCCCAACCCCCAAAGGGAAACCCTAAGCTAAGACTTAACCTAAGGACAGAGAGAGAGAGAGAGAGTTGGTTCATCCACCGTCGTCGTCACATAATGAGCGTCCAGGGGATCGCAGCTGTTATATAGAGGGTCTGGAGTTGTGTACCTAATTAGGGTGAATTGCCAGATTGCACCATTTATTTTAATTATTTAGTTATATATAGATGAGTTGCCAGAGAGCACTATTTATTTATTTATATATGCAGGGATCCAGACAGTACCATTTATTTTAATTATATTATTTAATAAAGGCAACAGCGAGGGAGACGTTCTCCTTAATTTTCTCAGCAAAAGAATTAATTCAATACATTATTTAGAAACTTGACTATATTAATCCATGGCTTAGCAAAAGAATTAAATAAAAAAACAATATTAATAAAAATATACAGGACTCTTTATATTGTACATTATTCCAATAACATATTCTATAAGAATAATATTTAATTTACAGAAAATGTCTATTTGTGTCAATCATCTCATAAAATGTCTTCAAAAACAGCATTTCTTTTTATTCCAAGAAAAAAATGCCCGAATTGTTCATTCTGACGAAGGTCAAGCTTTTCAGTCCACCTTAGACCTAGTTTAACGTGGAATCCGAACCACCACCAGCCCAGCGTCTTAACCACTAAGTCACCCAGGGTATTTATCTACCAACCAATTGTGGGGAAGGATGAACAGCTGTTTTACCGCGCGTCGGCTGCCATCGCCGGGTCTCGAACCCGGAACTGATGGGTTCATAGTCAGCGATGCTAACCATCGAGGCATGACATTGAAAAACAATTTGCTGAAAATGCAGGCAATATAATATATCACATTTCATATATACACTATATGATCAAAAGTATTCGGACACCCCGGAAAATCCGTATTTCTGCAAATATCACCTTCACCGAAAGGTATGCTGGGAAAAAGCGTAGAGAAACTATAATGCTGAGGTGTTCTGTTAAGTTATCAGTAACTGTTGTGAAGCCATGCCGCGCGGACGTGAACTCTCCGAGTTCCAACGTGGACTCGTCATCGGATGTTATTTAAGTAACGTTTCTATACGAAACATTGCAGCCAAACAGGATATACCAAAGTCGACTGTAGCGGATGTTATCATGAGATGGAAGCACGACGGTGCAACTAACGCGAAAAACGTTCCGGACGACCACGCAAACTGACGGAACGTGAAGAGTCTGGTGAGAGAAGTACTTGGTACGACATGTCAAGAGTCCCGCACGTCCTCTGCCGCTTCCATCGCTGAGGAGGTAGGAAGAGCATCCGGTACCTCCGTTAGTACTGTAACTATCCGCAGAGAGATGCACAGACTCGGTTATTATGGTAGAGCAGCTGTACACAAGCCACTGATTACAAAAGTTAATGCCACGCGTCGTTTGGCCTGGTGTGTCTCCCGTCGTTCCTGGACCGTGGAGGATGGAAAACTGTTTCTTTGGAGCGACGAGTCGCGGTATTCACTCTTCCAGTCTGATGGGCGTGTTTGGGTGTGGCGACAGCCCGGAGAACGGCTTCTTCCTGACTGTGTACGTCCAACGGTGAAGTTCGGTGGAGGGTCCATCATGGTATGGGGTTGTGTTTCCTGGCTAGGGCTCGGCCCGTTGGTTGTTATACCCACTACCATGAACGCTGACGTTTATCTCGACGTTCTGGACAATTCGGCCCTCCCTACATTGTGGCAATACTACGGAGATGGCCATTGTTTGTTTCAACAGGATCGAGCTCCCTGCCATACTGCAAGGCGTGTGCAGGACTGGTTTCGTGAAAATAAGGTGGATTTGTTAGACTGGCCTGCTCAGAGCCCCGATCTCAACCCAATCGAGCACATGTGGGACGAACTGGAGTGAAGGATACGAAACCGCACACCACGCCCGGCTTCACTTGCATCTCTTGCATCAGCTCTGCAAGAGGAATGGCGAGCCATTCCTGCACAGACTTACCGAAAACTGGTGGAAAGTATGCCTCGACGTGTTGACGCTGTAATAAAAGCAAAGGGTGGACCTACTGGTTACTAAATGCCATAATAAAACCATTTTTCCCAAAACCATGCGGTGTCCGAATACTTTTGATCATATATATATATATATATATATATATATATATATATATATATATATATTCTTAACTACAGGAAAAATTTTAAACTTCCCCGAAAGTGTCTATTTACTTTTGTCAATCCGTGTAAATGTTTTCAAAAATCAACTTCGCACCTCAACAAAAAGAGGTAGAAGAGTGTAACGGTATAAATTCGATTCACTTTACACGCCCCTGAATCGCCGCAGGCTACTCCAAAACCGCATATCGGCTATAATGCAGGGCTGTGGAGTCGGCACATAAAAAACCGACTCCGACTCCGACTCCTCAATTTTTTGTCTATCCGACTCCGAAGGTATATTAATTCTAAATCTGCTATGATGATAATTACACAAGAGGCATTTCATCACCACCACGTGAAGCATCATCATCTGTGGTCATTGTTACGGTAACTTTGTCTGTAGTAAAGAATCTTGTAAGTGGTGCTTGTCGTTCAGTAGATTTCTGATCTTTTGTTAACTTTGAAGTAGTTGGAAGGTTTTTATTACTATCTTTCTCAATGACAACTTCTAAAATTTTGGGATGGAAACACTGCAAATGTCTTTTCAAATTTGATGCTCTGGTTGGTGCATTTTTATCAGAGCCAGTAAAACCACTGATTTTTGCTTCACATAATTTTTCATCATCATCATCTTCTATCATACACTGACACACGAAATGTTTCCCATCTGTGGTTATTGTAAAATATTAAAAAACTGCAGACTTTGTTGGAAGTGTCTTTGCCATTGTGAAAGGGGTTTTAGACTTGAAAGTTAAAAACTTATGAAATTTAGAAAGAACTCGAAATTAAATAAGCATTAAAAATAAAAAATATTATCTGAAAAGAAAAAATGAATTAATGGCATTAGTGTCTGAAATGGAAAACATTGTGTTTATTATTTAAGTGGTTTAACCACCATAGCTGCCAGTGATATCACACAAAAACATATTTTATTAAAATTTATATTGAGGTCGGAGTCGGAGTCGGTACATTTTTACCGACTCCGACTCCAACTCCAGCACCACCAAAATTGCTTCCGACTCCGACTCCACAGCCCTGCTATAATGGAGAGCTTGACCTACATTAGTGCCAAACCACCCACATTGAACCTCCGCTCGCTCCTTCAATTTTGTTTCCCTGCTAGTACTGTATATATAAATCTATTTTGTCTTATTTTTCTTTGCGTGTAATTTGCATGGTATCTCCTTTCTTCATAGTCGTGTTAATCCTTTACATTTTCTCTGTTATTGAAATGAAATGAATGAATGAAAATAAAAAAATTAAAAGATTTATTATTGTTATTATTATTACGTGCGATGATTCCTCATTTCACGACGATCAAGCTTGTCGCCCCTCCTTGTGTTAATCCTTTACAGCGTCTCTGTTATTGAAATGAAATTAATGAATGAAAATGAAAAACTCAAAAAGGTTTTTTTATTATTATTATTATTATTATTATTATTCAGACATTTGCACAATTTTTTGAAAAGGAAAAAGCATAATTTTTCTGTACCTTAATTTCGGATTTTTTTTTTCTATGAGGGTTGGCACTTTTGTGGGCGTTCTGCCTTGCCCCATCTTTCCAGCATATATATATATATATATATATATATATACCTTTCAACTTTTCAAATGTTCCGTGCAATGATTCCTCATTTCACGAAGATCAAGCTTATCGCCCCTCCTCTCGAGTTAGCTTCTTGTACTATCTCACAGGTACACCCGGCTCATCGGGGATTGCTCTGTGCCATGCGTCTAATCTTTTGCACTCCATGGAATTTTAGGGCCTCCCTTTTTTCCGGACCGTAACATTTGAAATTTATCAATGTTAAACTTCACATAAAAACCAAGCGACTTCTCCTAAAACTTACTAAATTGTTACCCCCCCTGTCCCATCCTTCAAGCATTAAAAAAGTTCTACTTTATTGGTAACCTTCGATTAGCATTCCCCAGAATTGTTCATTCTGACAAAGGTATTTTCACTCCGCCTTAGACCTTCAGTTTAACGTGGAATCCAAACCACCAGCAACACAACGTCTTAACCACTAGGTCACCCAGGGTACCCACTTATCTACCAATTGTGCGGAAGGATGATCGTTTTACCGCGCGCCGGCTGCCGTCACTGGGTCTCGAGCCCGGATGAACTCTGAAACTATTATTTTTATTATACTTCATTTTGTACGAAAATGACTAAATCCTGTTGTATCTCTACAAAAACATTCTGCTTGTAAAGATCTAGATTTCTTATTTTTCTAATGATCTTTGTGTCATCGGATGTTACTGTGCTGTCTCTGGTAATGATCTATGTCATGATTATAAAGAGTAGCGGCGCTAATTGTTTCCTATGGTACTGAGTTGAGGGACTCTGATGAAGATATTCTGTAACGACTTGCCGCCGCTCAAATTATATGTCCATCTCCCTATCCAAAATGGGGAAAGTTGAGGATCGAGTAGCATTCTTGCAAATAACGCCAAATATTGTCGTGACAGAACGCGCGAGTGAGAAATTCACTCATACACCTTGAGAGGTGAACATTGAAATTAAATCTACCGAGAGAATGAACCGATAAAGACACCATTAATCGTGAAGGCGACCAATCAGGCCGTCCAAAGCGTGGGTCCGTTATATCGGTGTTACGATCGGTACACAAATTTAACATAGCACAAAAGTTACATTGTCAACCAATCAGCAAACTTACGAACCGCCTATTAGTCTTTTGGGGTAGTGCTTGGGGATCATGCATAGAAAAGTATTTTCAGATGGAACTCACAGCAGTTATTTTCACCAGTGCATAAACAAACACATTCCCTCCGTCATGAGTCATTCACAAGAACTTTACACTTTACCGGATTTATATGAAGATAGAGACTGCCGCGGTGTCTACAATTAATCTTTTTAACGCAGCCGACCGGGACGGAGTATTTCCAATGCAAACCGTTGAAGATATGTGCAATGATGCTCCTTACGATCCGACGCAAGAGATTGACGTAGAAATGTAAGTATTTATGTTCCTGTAATTTTTTTTTTTTGTAGCCATTTATTCGCGAACTTGTTATTTATTTTAGTGTGCTTGTCATTAGGAGAAAGAGCACTGTTATGGATTATTTCATTATATACAGGGTGTTTCTGGAGGAAAGGTCAATACTTCGGGTGATAGTATCGGTCATTGTGAGAAAAAAAATTCATATGAACATTCGTCTAATTCTGAATGGTTACGGAGATAGAGCTGTTTGAAACTACAAATACAAAAGCATTGTTAATGGTAATCAAGAAAGAGAAACCAATTACCGTTTCTAACATTTAATGTTTAAACATTGGCATTTTGAATGGTATCAGATACAGAAATGACAAATTTGTTACAGTTTACGTTTTCGAAAATCCCACCCTCAACCTCAATGCACTTTGCAACTCGTGTGCGAAGATCGCGTGTTGTTCGTCTGAGTTGATCTTAACGTTCCTTTATGCGGGCAGTCTGGAGACCTTGGTGGCCAATGAATGGGACCACCGCGGGGGGACGAAGAGCTGCGCGCGCATCAGATTCAAACAGCTCTATCTCCGTAACCATTCCGAATTAGACACATGTTCATATGAACTTTTTTTCTCACAATGACCGATACTATCACCTCCCGAAATATTGACCTTTCCTCCTGATACACAATATATATATATATATATATATATATATATATATATATGGAGGGATGTAGTAATTCATCTCATTATATATAAAATGCTTCATTAAAATAGTAGGTATCCCCAATTATAGATGTTTGCAATTAATATTATGCCAAAATCCTGTTTTAATCAAAATTGGTGAATCTTTTTTATAACATTCCTTTGCAAGTTTTAAATAATTTTATAAATTTCATAAAGAAATGTTATTCGCCATTTCCTCTTAAAGGAACTTCTCTGAGCGGTTCGAAGATACCTTTACATTGTAATACTCTGCATGTTTTAAGCAACTGGGTTTTTATTAAAAAAGATTCAGAAAATCTATGAACTAATCAAATTAATTATTCTTTCTCCTTTAAGGTCTGATGAGGATTTGACTCGTTATACAGTCTTTTCGTTTTAAAGAAACGCATGTCGTGGACCTGAATACGGAGGTAGAAGTTTTACTGCACAGTCAACCCAGCGATTTCCACATATTTAACGAAATAATGTAAGTTTTTCTTTTTCTAATGTTTCGAGCTTGTTTTTCTCCGGGTAAGACGCAATGCATTTTCATTAAGTTTTTTAATGAAAGAAATCATGTTTTTAGTATAATAACCAATTAGTTTCCATTAAATAAGCTACAGAATACACAAACTAATATTATTGGATGGAATTATTCATTTTATATATATATACGAACAAAACATCATACTATACAACGAGTACGCACAATAGGAAACGGCTTTTTATCTGTCTGCATACCATTTCGTAGTTACGTTGAATGTGACACGGGTCGAATAATTTTTTAAAACAAATTCCTTACCACGTAACATATGCATGAGAAATGAAAGGCAGTACATCCCGCAAGTTTTACTAAAATATCCTTGTAGCCGGAAGGGATTCCATACAACTTCGGGGATATGCAACTGCTCGAGAAATTTTACAACAACAGGGTCACTCCAGGGCTGAGCCCCGACTGAATCAAAATAGTACATGCGGTCTCTATTTTAAAATAGATTGCAAACCAATGAATCCCTTCACTACCAATAACATCTGTATTCACAATAAGACTACCGCAATCTCTCATGGTTGGCAATTTCAATGTTTCATGCTCTTCCCTCTATGGTTGGGGATGTGTGCAATGCGCAGCAGGCGTGCCTGGATATCCCCAACAAACTGGTGCTCCGCTATATTGCTGTAAATATAGCACATGTCTAGGGGTGTATATCCATCACTCAATTTCTCCAATTTCATCTGGTACATTACGCTGGAAAAGTCATGTTGTGCCTCGTGAAAGGTATCTCTTTGGAAGGCTGATCGATATCGCCTCTAGGTTATAATTTTGAAAAGTCCTTTGTCTTTAATATGTGTCAACCCGTGATTTTAGGGTCACAGTATGTGCCGGGTTTCCTTTGTTTACGATTTCGTGTACTAAATCATCCGTAAGATTTGTTTTTAAACTTACGTTTAAGTCTCTCACAACATCCTCAGCCGCACCAGAGCAGCCTAGACCTAGTGTTACTACTGTACTGTAATACCGTGCATCCCCAATCCGGGCGATACATATGGTTTCATCCCGAGTTACCCCGGCTTTTTCACACTCATCAAGGTCTCTAAGAATCGTAAAACGGTTCTTTGTAATTAATTCTTAAAAAGAGGGTGTCCAGCTTAATTTCGCATATCCCCACACTTTCTTCATTATATTAACCTAGTCAGTAAAGGACCCAAACCTGAAAATAAGATGGGGAGAAATGACCATCCTCTTTGTACAATAATTCGTTTTTTCTTCCCCACAGTCTGACTTTTATGAGGTGTACGTATTATGTTCTTGTAACGGCGTAGGCGAGCCTTCTGAAGGAGTTTCATTGTTACATTGCAATTTATAACGTTAAGACAGATTTCACAGATGCATTTTAAAAAGTCGGAGTCGATATTTTTAGCAAACATCTGTTGCATTGCCCGGGGCAGTCGATGATAGATTTTATTCATTCATGGTATTTCTTTAACCTCTTTGTCATTGTGGAATATACACCGTTTCAGACTCGTTTGGGAATATATTCGTTCTTAGAAGTACCCTAAACGTGTTTCGGGGATGAAGGTCACAAAGCAAATATCTGTAACGCTGACTTGTAGCTTCTTTATAAACTTCCAAAATCTCCTTACGTTGATTCGGGAACATTTGATTGGCTAATACCCCAATTTGTGATACATCTCTACGTTGCGCGAATAAGACTAGATATTATGTATTTAACGACACATCGCGCATGTATCTATTTTTGAAAAATAAATTCTGATTGATGAAGAACACGCTTATGTTAAGATGGTGGGAGAATACTGTAAATGTCTCGGCAAACGTTTTATCCATCTCCAACATGAGATCGTCAATTACAATGACTGTATGCGCATTAAACTTTAACGAATTAACAACATATACACATTTAAGGAACAAAATATCATCTTGGTACTCGTTGAACACCGATTGATACGTCGAATAGCACCATATAACTTTAAGCATAAGTTTTGAGAACATTTCTCCCTTTTCTTTAATGATTTTAAGCATAAACACCGTTTTACCACATCCTGTAAGGCCAGATATAATACATGTGGATGGGCTTGTGAACCTGAATTTTTCTACAGAATCCATCTCTAACACGTCACAGTCCTAAGTGGGTCATTTACAAAATATAATAAAATTTTGTGGTGATCCTTATATTCTATTCTTGTTTTTCGATATTACAGATGACCCCGGCGACATTGTAGTTGTCACAGACTCCAACCCCGCAAACGAGCCCACACCAGCGATACCTGTAGCAGGCGACATTTCAAAGCGGAGGCATGATGAAGAGCCCTCCACGTCAGGTATAAAACGTGCCAGGATTGCGCCGGTTTAGACCACCAGTAATAGAGCCCCAACTTTCTACGTCCTACGACACAACCCCCATAATAGTACCTTCCTCAAATAAAAATATACCCCCTTATTCCTATTCAATTCCGGTTACATCCTCCACAGTAGTAGAAGCTTCTCGTGCTGTAGAGGATGATATAACATTCGAGTTGGTGCGCACCGCCACCCCCACCCAGCCCTGACTAGAAATCGGTATATAGTCAGGATTGATCCTAGAACCATGTATACCAATGGTGTTGAACACGGACTACGACGTGTAGTTGAACGTATTGTGGAGTTTGCCCATTAAAACCGCGACGAACGTGAAGTCAGGACGAGGCTGACCTTCGGGTTTGGGTCAGATGACGGGGATATTGCTGATTTTTGAGTAGTAATACCATTCAGACGCTTGGCAGCTGTAGATATAGAGTATATATTAAGTCGTATAATACAGGCTTCTCAAAGTAGTATAGCCTTCAATATGGACAACTACACGGTAAATATTGACTGTTTATTCCGTGTTGCGGGTCATAGTGCCACACCTTATACTCTTAACTTCAATTCTCAGGCTATTTACAGACGGTATATAAACGCCGATCGTTTATATACTTGCGTGAGGATATACTTGCGTGAGGATATTGATAGGTTAGAAAGGGTTCAGCGTCGTGCCACGAAACTTATTCCGTCAGTGCGCAATAAGCCTTATGAAGATAGGATTAAAGTTAGACCTGTATTCACTCGAAACTAGAAGATTAAGGGGGGAGCTTATTGAAGTTTTCAAAATCGTTAATAACATCGATAACGTAAATTTTGACAAATTGTTCACTTTCGATAATAGTAATACTCGCAATAACGGATTTAAGTTGCGTGGCAGACGTTTCATTACTAATATCGCTAAAAACTTCTTTACGTTTAAAGTAATTGGTAAATGGAATAATCTTCCCGCGTCAGTCGTTCATTCTACCAGCGTTAATATGTTTAAGAACCGTCTTGACAGACATTTTAAAAATATTAACGTTGTTTAAAATTAAAAAAAAAAAGTTAACAACAGCTCTGGTGGTGGTGCTCGAGGATGAGTCTGTTGACGAAGAATGCCAGCTTGTGACATGCCAGCGTGTGATGCCAGCAATAAAATTATTAAAAAAAAAAAAAAAAAAATTAGACTAACACGAACGTAGATGTAGCTCGTAGCGTAAACTAACCCACTTTTTGTTTAACTTTACCTACTTTTTTTTTTTTCTTATCTCCTTTGCATGTCTGTAACTCTCTTTCCTTGCATGTTTGTAGTTTGCTTGCATGGTATGACAGTGAGTTAAGACTGTGTTTGCATGGTTTGTAAGCGTTCTTATTTTACTTCTTTTCATCTTTCACCCCTCTCCTATTTTCTCCGACTATTTTTCTGACTTGTCGGCAGTGGCCGGAGGATGATGATGGTGAGACTTTTTTCCTCTTTTTCTGAATGAATGTTAACCCACGAATGATAGGTGTTGCTCCTTACTTAACCCCTTATTCTCTTCTCTTCTCTTAACCCCCTACTCTTTCCTTTCTCTCGGGCTAGCCTTAGAGTGGATCTTAGGGTCTTTGTTAGCCTTAGCTTCTGTAGATCTGTAGATCATGATTTGTGTAAGGGGTGTCTCGAGTTTGCGGATGATATAGTGAAATATTGTAAGGATTGCCACATGGTATGTGCGCAATGTAAAAGCTCCAAATGTGAAAGCCGTGTGGTTGAAGCTGAGAAGAGGGACTGTGATGAATGCAGACGCACATTTTTCAATAATAACTGTTTTGAGCTCCATAAGTCAATTGACACGTGCAGGAAAATGGAATCTGGGAATGTGGTATGTTTCATATGATGGATAATTGGGGGAATTTCAAGCATAAATGTGATGAAATTCATTGTTCTACATGCCATGAGAAATATAAGGCGGTTGGAGTAAAGCATGTACGTTATATGAAAGACGCTAAGCCTAAAAATAGACCTTGTATAACTGTGTACTACGATATAGAAACATACACGAATGCTGAAACCAAAGAGGTCATCCCACATCTACTTGTAAGCCAGACTATCTGCAATGAGTGCATGGAGATCGAGTGTGATGAGTGTCACAAACGTGGTAAACGGACAATCGTTTTTAAAACGATTGCACACGATAGCCTCGTGAAACTCTTTGTGTCCTATATTGTCAAGTTAGCGGACAAGTTAAAAAAAATGACTGTGTATATTCTTGCCCATAACGGTGCAATGTTTGACACAGTTCCTTTATAAGAAGTTGCTTGAGCACGAGTCATCTGAAATATTTACAGGCGATCCCTTAGAAAGAGGAAACAAGCTTATACAGATGCAAATAAGAGTTAATGTGCAGTTTAAAGACGCTTTATTATTCACACCTTGTAAATTAGCAAGGCTACCGAAGGTAATGGGTGTAGCCGCCGAAGTTTCAAAAGGATATTTCCCTTACACATTCCTCACTAGCGAAACTTTAAATTACGTAGGACTACCTCCACCCAAACATTACTTTAACTATGAATGTATGAGTACAGGTGAACGTGAAGATTTTGACAGCTACTACAGCAGTTTTAATGAATCTAATCCTTACAATATAGCTGATGAGTGTGAGCGTTATTGCGTGAATGATGTGCGTGCTTAGCGCAGGGGTGGGGAACCTGCGGCCTTTTGGGGTACTAGTTGCGGCCTCCTGCCTATTTGACATTCAGAATTCATACCGTATGATAATGGACAGCAACTGATACCCCTTTAGGGCTTTAGGCTATTTCATTAGATCATGGTTTCAGCTTCACTGCTTCTTACACATACAAGCCTTCTTTATGGCTTGAATAGGAAATATGGCAACGCTGCCAGTTGAAACTGACAACGTTGCCTTACGGCTTACGCCCTTACCTATCAACGATCAACTCGACTGGATGACAGTTACTGACGATTCTCCGATAGTCACACGCACGCTTGTTTCCTTTAAAACTGTAAATCTTTGATCAATTCGTGTACCATTTTTATTTAAAAATCTTCTGGTACCCCAATCATGTCAAAAACTGTGTAAAGAAAATTAAAGGAAGAGAACAGAGTATTTCATGAAGAATGGGAATTGCAGTATTTCATAGTTGCTGAGAAAGATAAAATGATGTGTTTGCTCTGCAACGCCATAATTGCAACAGTGAAGAAACACAATGCATATCAGCATTATGCAACTCATAAGAACCACAAGTATGCTATATTGGAAGGAGAACCCCGAAAGTCTGCACTTACGAAGATGAAACTTCAAAAGCAACAACAACAGCAAGTATTTAATTAAAACGATGTCAGGCCTAGGGGCTGAAATCACTGAAGCAACTTATAAAGTAGCATATATACTTGGAAAAAGAGGTAAGCCATATAGTGATGTGGAAATCATAAAAGAATGCATTGTTGAAGTTGAAGCCTCTTTAGATTCAGACAAGGTTAACAAATACAAACAACTACCTCTTTCAAGAAGGACCATAACTGATTGGCAACATGAATGTAACTGAACAACTTCATACAATATGCCAAAGCGAAAATACTTATTAGTCGATTGCCTTGGAT
The DNA here is from genome assembly GCA_023014485.1 of Bathynomus jamesi. Lineage (NCBI taxonomy): Eukaryota > Metazoa > Arthropoda > Malacostraca > Isopoda > Cirolanidae > Bathynomus > Bathynomus jamesi. The sequence continues at coordinate 63,337 of JAJOZX010011770.1, read as the reverse complement.
GAGTCCACTGATATTATCGACTCAGCGCAAATGTCATTTTTTATTCGTGTTATAACTGCAGATTTTCAATGCTTCGAGGAGTTACTGGCTTTGGGTACTGTTACGGGGAAGACACGTGGAATTGACGTCTTGTCTCTCTTCAAAGAAAAATGCCGTGAAGCGAAACTTAATTTATGTAATTTAGTAAGTGTATGCACAGATGGTGCACCTTCCATGAGAGGAAAATGTGCAGGATTTGTTGCGCTACTACAAAAAGAACTGCCAAATCCAGATAGTTTGATTTCCTTTCACTGTATTTTGCATCAACAGAATCTCCGTGCCAAATCTACTGTTTTAAGTGACACATCAAGTAAAGTTATACGTATTGTGAACTACATTAGAGCAAATCATCACGACATCGCCAGTTTCGCAATATGCTTATGCTTGATGATGAAACATTCATTGTGGGTCTTCCGTATCATTCTAAAGTGCGCGCTGGTTGTCACAAGGGCAAGTCTTTGAAAAACTTTTGTCTTTGCGAAAACAAATCACAAGATTTTTTGAGGAACTCAATGAACCATGTGAATTGTCAAAAAAGTATTTCTGCAGAAATGCTGCATTTTTGTGTGACGTAATGTCAAAGCAAAATGACCTGAATATTTCTTTGCAAGGTAAAACTAAATCCATATATGAAATGTGGCAAAAAATACAGGCTTTTCGGTGGAAGCTGCGCTTTTTCAAAACTATCCTTACCCGATCGGAACTTTCAGCTGAACACTTCCCTGAACTGGCAAAGGTAATTGATGAAGAAGATACAAGCAAATCATTAAGGGAATGCGATGTGAAAGAATACACAGCAGTCCTAGACTCCCTGATTGAAGAATACGATGAAAGATTTGAAGATTTTGAGAAACATGACTTCACACTGAAACTAGCTTTCCAACCACACCTAGTTGATGTCTCCAAAGCACCTGAAGATTTACAGATGGAGTTGATTGAGCTATTAGAAGATAATATCCTGAAGTCTCTATTTGATACTAAGAAGGATCCTGTTGAAATATGGAAAAATGCCGTTGAGTACCCACGTCTGCGTCAACAATTAACATGCTCGTTGAATGTTGTCTTGTTTCGGCACAACCTACTGTTGTGAATCAACGTTTTCATATGTGACTCAAATCAAAACGCGCTTAAGATCTCAGATGACGAATATTCACCTGGAGGACCAACTAAAACTACGGTCAACGATGTTGGAACCAAATGTACGACTCCTGTCCCGCAATAAGCAGCCACAAAAAAGTCATTAAATGGTTTATCACTTTTTCACTTAATATTAACATCATTTCACTTAATATTAGTTCTATTGCCAATTATTCCCCCCCAAAAAATAAATGTGCACTTCCTGAATTTTTTATTTATTATAAAAGCCCTTACGTATTATCAAGTTTGATTTAAAATTAGTAAATATGTAGATTGTAGACTAAAATATGGCATTTTATTGTACTGTATACGTTAAATTCTCAGCATGCGGCCTAATAGGGTCTTGGTTAAATGAAATGTGGCCTTCCAATGAAAAAAGGTTCCCCACCCCTGGCTTAGCGTATGTTTCCAGGCCTTTAAAAGGATATACATAAACCGTTTCAAATATGATCCGATGCAAATCGCAACCACGATTGCCTCATTGTGGTTTACGGTGTTCAAGAACAATTTCATGCCTAAAGACACCTTTGTTGTCATTGACAGAAACAATCCCCGTAGTTATGGGCACAAGACTATTTACTGGCTCATACACATACAGCAGCAGACAGGTGTATACATAAAGCATGCCCGCAACATGGGGGAAGTACCCATTAAGGTTAATGGTCGTGTTTTTTGGGTTGATGGTCTAAGCGAAAACCGTGCCACTGGTGAGAAGACTGTGTACTCCTTTAACGGCTGCTGGTGGCATGCATGCCCCCGTCCTGAGTGTGGAATCGTAGGAGATATCCACGGTAGATCTGTTCTTTATATCCCTACGTGATGAAGAACAATCCGTACACCGTAGGTGCACCTGAAAAACTGGTGGGACCTGACCTGCCCACCATCGAGGTGTTCTCAACAAATTTGGACGGGTATTATTTCGGTCTTTTTGCTCCCCCCTCGCGATTTATGGATGCCGACCTTACGCGTCGTTATAAACCACAAGCTCATGTTTCCCCTGTGCGTGAAATGCGCAGAGGAGAACAATACGGATTGTAATCACACAACCAACCAGCGTAAGATCAGAGCTGTATATACAATCCCTGAGCTGGACCTAGCCGTTCGCCATGGCCAGAGAATATTGAAGATATATCAGATGTGGAGGTTTCAGAAGCTACTCAACCTTTTCACGCCATATGTAAATACTTTTTTGAAGTATAAGGTAGAGGCATCAGGGTATCCGCGAGGAGTTGATACCGAAGATGAAAAATCGACTTATATTCAGCGTTATCGAGACCGTGAAGGGATACAGCTTGACCGTTCCCAAATTGTAAAGAACCCAGGGAAGCGCTTTAGTGCAAAGTTGTGTCTAAACAGTCTTTGGGGAAATTTGCACAGAATACTGACAAGGGGAACGTTCATCTGGCCCAAAGTTATAGTGGTCTTGGAATATGCCGACGCTCCTGATAAAGAGGTCTGGGAGATTGTGGACTTTGGGATCCATTGCACTCTCTTGGACGGAGTTTTGTACGCCGATACAGATAGTGATATTCACAGCGAGGGGGGTGAATACATGCCACCTATTGGTGAATTCTTCGGAGTTGGCTGATGACATCAAGGATGAGTATGGAGACATCGCATACGCCGACTCTTTTGTCTCAACAGAGCCAAAAACTTATGGGGTGCGGGTGAGGGTGGGGGAGGATACGAAATATATCGTAAAGGCTAAGGGTATCGCGGTCAACTAGGCGAATCGGCGGTTCGTTAACTTTGAATCGTTGAAGGATCTAGTGTGGTTGGAAGATGAGGGCGTCCAGCCACCCCAACTAACTGTAGGGACCCACAATTTTCGGGCGCAGAAGCTGGGGTGTGTGAAGGAACTTAGGGGTACGAAGGCGTGCCGTAACACCTATAGGAAACGTTACCAGATACGTGGTACCTATGATACCGTACCCTTTGGATACCATAATCTTTGATTGTTATATATGTCTATTGTTAACGAAATGTTTATTTATTACACGTATTTGTAAATATATATACACCTTGAATAATTTGTTTATTAAATCATGTTTCAATTAGCGTTTCACTTCTCCTTTGTGTGTGTGTGTGTGTGTGTGTGTGTACAGGACAAAATTCTAAGCTCCTTCCCTGTATGATCGGCCACGTGACTCCTGGGCATATCTCTACCCTGCGTGCTCAGTTGATCGCTGCAAGCCCTCAATCTCAGACGTGTATTTTCCCACGTAGACGAAAAATAGTAATGGCTACCTTTAATATTGCGTGTTCGACGTTTATGAAGTGGTATTCGGCAAAGTATGAAGATATGGTGGATACTGAATGGGTACCTATTCCACCCTCCTTTGATACTTTTAAGGCTACATTGAATCGTGCGAAGCTTGAGGAACAAGAGGTACAAATACTCTACGGCTATTCTGGCGAGAGCATTGCAGGATTTCGTGGTACAAGCGATGTATTGATGTTGTAGGACGAAACTTTATAAAAGCTTACATACACCGTTAAGTGGAAGAAACAACACACGCAGAAGAGAAGCAATGGTTATGGTTAGTGAGTCTTGTTGTTGTTTAGCCGATCAGCCCACCCTGATCGAGCAAGCCGGCGGCACGCAGGTAACCGATCGCCTTCGGAGTGGACCAGAGGTTCAGCGCACTAGTGATGTGTTGTGTTCGTTGTTGTGCTAGAGCGGTACAGTCTGTCATAATGTGTTCAATTGTTTGTGGTGTGTCGTGGCACGGGTGGCAGGTGTCGTCTATGGAGTTGTCTAGTCTGTGTTTATATGTTAGTAAGTTGGGGTGATGTCCACATCGGAATCGTGCTAAGTTAACTCGATCCGATCTGCTCAGGCTGAGTCTTGTTGATGAATGGTAGGACAAGCGATATTATGTCATGTTGCATCATACCGCGTACTCGTACCCTGCGGCTGAGAATGTAAATCTTGTCATCATGGAAAATCTGAAGTATTTTTACCACTACACTAATATATATATCATGACGAGGTTTGTAGTGAGGTTATGGCTAAAGGCCTGCGTGAGTTTTTAGCAGAATTTAGAGAGGAGTATCGTCTGTTAAGCAAAAAGGAAAAAAATGGTTATATGTTTCTCTCAGTGTGCCGGTGTGAATAAAATGTTTAGCTCGTGAAAATCCCCCTGAAAGAAAATGTCTGGTGCGTATTCTGGGGAGTGGGAGTGATAAAATATTAAAACCGGTATTGTTTCATGTATCGCAGGTGGAAAATTTCTCAAAACACCTACCCGGTATAATGGGATACAAGTATTCTGTTTCACGTTCGAACAACGCCGTACACGACCCAACAGCTTATGGTGTGACTCACTCCTCCCGTCGAGCCGATCCGCCTACCTGTGACTCAGTCATCTCAGAGCTTGAACCGACTGGACGTGCACTCCTCGAATACGATGGAACTTCCTTTGAGGAACGTTCTCAATGCCGTATGCGATGTATCTGTGACGAAGTCATTGCGCGTGTTCAGGCGTTAAACGCCATTAACTATGTACTGGAAACGACTTGTAGACAAACAAACTCTGGTAAACGAAATGTTGTTTATTTATGTGTTGAGAAAATAAATAGTCTTCGTGGTAGTTCAGAAGTGGAGTGAGGATCGTTATAAAATACCTGCAGGTGTAGGTACAAGAAGAGAGCAGATTAGTGATACCCTCTCATATGCCATTGTTTATGCGTTGTGTATAAATAACGATCAGCCATGTATTGATATACGATTGATGTGGAAGAATGCTTCTGATAATAACGTTCTTGTCCCTACGCGAAGCCGTTTCATCCTCGACAGAATGTTTGAAATCGTCGGTTTCCGAAAGATGAAGTCTATATTAGACGCGCGTGTTACGGATATGCTTTATTTTGATACGGTTCTTGAATACGCATAAACCGCTCTGCACGACGGGTTTACCGAGTGTAGGAATGAACAAGGCGAGAATGGTCTAGAGCTGGATGCTTATTTAAAAGGTTTAGACCCTTTGAAATATCATGAACTTTGGTACAAAGCACTTCAGTAGTCCAGGGCTGAGCTCACCAACAACGTTCACCCTGACGAACTATTTCTTTATATAATGAGCAACTGTCGTTACGACGTAGAAGATTATTTCAACTGCCGCTATGAATTGTGAAGAAGAGTTCACGATTGAAAAGCGCGGATCGCTAAGAATAAACCCTAGATTGGAAAGGGGTGTTTATAAACTTGTATTTAATAATGATGATGTGGCTAACGACGACCTCTTTGTACGTGCTTTTGATTGTATTCGTTTAAAGATAACTTGCCAACCTAATGTTAAGTGGGCACAAAAATAGTATTGAACGATATGAAGGCCATTTACATCGGGTATAGGTATCCTTATAACTTGAGCGGTGAAATAATGTTAAATCATATTTATTTTGCAGTGCAAAGCAACAATGATGTGGCTGTAGACTCGATTACGTGCGAATTTAGTGTTTCCGTTAAGCAGAGTAGAATATAAATTGTATGTATTTTGATAAATAATTAAATATATTGAAAATAAATATATAATATAATTGTGTATATATAGATTTCTCCTACTATTATGTTGATGGTTATACTCCATCGTTTTATATTATATATACTAGTACAGTTCCCGTCACTTCGCTGACGGTTAGACAGGCTAAACTACAAAAAAAGAACCCAGCCGTGAAAATTTTGAGCTTCACATTGTCAACATTTCAGAATCTGGTATCTCCCAAAACCTCCTCACCCCCATTCATACAACTTGGGGGCTAACCCCCTCCCCCATTACCCCCACCCCTCCCCATTACCACACCCATCCCCCATTACCCCCACCCCAACCCTTCCCCCCACTCCCACCCTTCCCCCATTGCTAAACTACAGAAAAGAACACAGTCGTGAAAATCTTGAGCTTCACATTGCCGCCCGTAATACAATTTCTGAATTTTTTCTCACAATTTCTGAAAGTGTGACGGACGGACAGACAGACGGACGGACAGCTCTCTTATTATAGTATAGATTTTTTTTTATCATGTGTATATATATATTCATCGTTCGTACTCCTTATATTATATATATTCTATCGTTTGTATAGAATGAACGATTGTATATTTATTTTCTATATATTTCGTGAAATTGATTCCAATAATTTGTCTAAATAAACAGAATGATATAATGGTGTTTCATTTAATTCTTTTGGTTGTATATATAAACGATATTATTTAATTATATGTATAACAAATGGCTGGTTACGCCTTCTAAACCGACTGGTTGATTAAGACTTCTAAACCAACTGTCAAGAATATCTGCTTTAATTAAATAAATATCGCAATCTGGCAACTCAACCCTAATAATGTACACCTGAACAAACCATTTACGCCTTCTAAGCCAGATTAAGCCGACTGGCTGATTTACACCTCATAAAACAGCGGGCGCTCAGATGAACTCTCATGATGCGTCTGGCTGGGTCCAGGCGAACATCTCTATCCTTCTTAGGTTAGGATTTCCCTTTGGGGGGTGAGGACATCCCACCTTCTACCCCAAAGACCCTTCTCCTTCTCCTCCCTTTCTTAGGTTAAGGTTACCCCTTTGGGGTTAACCCCTCCCCCTTGTTGCATAACCCTCTCCCCCCTTTTCAACATCCCATTCCCCCTTTTTTACCAGCCGTGCAACACCCCCTCCCCCCTTTGCAACGTTGATCAACATTTGGAACAGTGCAATTGCACTCTCCCATTTTGCGCCTATGCTACTTGTGTGTTAGTTGTACATCTTGAGTCAGTGTAAAAATAAAAAATTGTATAACCCATTTGAGACTGAATCGAATTATTTTAAAGAAATTGTTCGAAAGTTAAATTATTAATGAACTAAACTTTCTGCACGAAAACAATTATTATTATATATTTCTGCCCGGAATCATCCAAAATTTGTTCTTCGACTCGCCAAAAATGTGAAAACCTATCCAATTCTAATTCTTCTCGCTCTTTCTGGCATCTAGCTAAGGACCTCTTCAACAACTTCCGCTTCTTTCCCTTATCTTTTCCATTCCGACGGCTCAGTTGCCGTCTCTTCTCCTGACAAAGCTGAACTCTTCGCTCAAGCTCAACCATGGACGATTCCGGTGCTTTTCCTCCATCCCTTCCTTCCTCTGAATTTATTATGTCAGAAATTAGAGTCGCTTCTAAAGAAGTTCTTTCTGCCCTATCTGGGCTCAACTCTAGGAAGGTGTACGGTCATGGTGGTGTTCCTCCTGTTGTTCTTAAGAACTGTGTTCTTGTGTTGAAGCCCTGCCTAGGCAAACTCTTTCGTCTTCGTCTTTCATCTGGTACTTTTCCTTCCTGCTGGAAGTTCGCTTACATTTAGCATACCCCAAAGAAGGGTCACTACTCTCAACCCTCCAACTACCACCCAATTGTTTTGATTTCTTGCCTTTCTAAAGCTTTTGAATCTATCCTTAATAGGAAAATTCTTAAACACCTCTCTTCTCACAATCTTCTTTCAAATCGTCATTATGGCTTCCGCAAGGGAGGCTCTACTGGTGATCTTCTTGCATATTTCTCCGACTCTTGGTCATCCTCCTTTCGGTACTTCAGTGAAACTTTTGCTATTGCGCTACACATATCAAAAGCTTTTGATCGAGTCGGACACAAATCATTCATTTCCAAACTGCCCTCTTTCGGTTTCCATCCTTCTATCTGTGCCTTCATCTTGTAGATAGCCACTGTTCTTCTCCTAAAGCTATTAACACCGGTGTTTCTCAGGGTTCTGTCCTGTCACCCGCTCTTTTCCTTTTATTTATCAATCATCTATTAAATCGCACCTCTTGTCCTACCCACTCCAATGTTAATGATTCCACTCTTCACTTCACCCGCTTCGGAAAACGTCTCAACATTCGCTCCATGATTCGTGTAGGACGACTATGGTACACCTAACCTCTGATCTTTCTGCCATCTCTGATTGGGGAAGAGAAGACCTTGTGGCTTTCAATACCTCAAAAACCCAGTTCCTCCATCTGTCTACTCATCAAATCTTCCACACAACTATCCCCCTTACCTTTAACAATCCTTCCTCTTCTCATAACATTCTTAGCGTTTCCTTTTCTCGTGATCTTTCCTGGGAAGATCACGTATACTCTCCTTCCAAAACAGGTTCTAAAAGGTTTGGTGCGCTATACTGGCCCCGCAGTTTCTTCACACACCCCTCCTCAGTTGCTCACTCTGTAGAGGGGTCTTGTCCGCCCCAGTATTGAGTACGCTTCTCATGTGTGGGGTGGCTCAACCCACACAGCTATATTTGACCGGGTGCAATCAAAGGCTTTTCGTCTCATCAATTACCCACCTCTTACTGACTGTCTTCACTCCCTCTCTTTTCGCCGTAATGTTGCCTCACTCTCTTTTTACTACTGCTATTACAACGGACACTGCTCTTCTGAACACTCTAACTGCATGCCTCCTCCTTTAAGGAGAGCACGCAGTACCAGACTTTCGAAAACATTCGCATTCTTTTCTGTTCAACTCCCTAACGGAAGGGTTAATCGGTATTTTCACTCTTTCATCTACTCAACGGATCTTTCAAACGCAGTGTGTCCAGGTCTCTCGAAAACCTTGGACCTTGATTTTGGCACTCTTCTTCTTCTGTGGAGGCGGGGAGGCATTTTTGCGGCATTCGCCATTGACTCCTGTTTCCTGCACTTAATTTACTAGAAGAAAAGAGAGTACAAATTTAACGAATTTGTAAGTGCTAATGTGAAAACGAATTTGGAAGTAACTAACAAGTGTGTATGGAATTTTATTTTTGGAAAATAAAAATTTATACGTAATTTTTTAACGTTTTTCCTTACAAATTTCTCTTGTAAGTTGAGGTTATGATAACGTTGAAAATTAAAAAAGGGCTTCAAGGAAGCTACAGAAAGTTGTTTGCTTGCAGGAAATTTTCGCGTTTTTCGCGTAGGCTGTAGTTTACGGGAAAATATCTAGCAGGCGAAAACTTGACAATTTAAACTAATTTTTTGAAGATTAAAAAATAAAATTTAGATCATTAAAATACTTTATTTGAAAAGTAAATTCATTATGTTGTAATAAAAAACATTGTAAAGTAAAAGCAGTAAAAACATTTTAAATTATACTGCATTATTATTTATTACTGTATAAAAAGAATGTCATGAATGCCGCTAATTTCCCAACCCTTCCGAATAGTCTCCCTCATTTTGTGTAGGTTATTCCATGCAGACACAATCCATTTAGCATAAGTTTCAGTGTGAAAAGTTTCAAATCTATCTTACCAAGAGATTCATTTATGTTGAGTGCTGCTGAAACTTTATCCACATACCAAGAGGTAAAACTTGCCTTGATATACGACCTCAACCTCGACTAATCACAGTCCAGAATAAATGTCGTCATTCATGACGTAATTTTAATCTGCAAAATTATAACTAGCAACTGTTGACCGCGAAATTATGATGCCGCAAACTCGTCCAAGGATATGAAAGAGCGAAAATTTGCTGCCGCAAAATTAACCTGGTTTACAGTATATATAGTATACTTATAAACTCATACAATACTGTTCGTGAAATGATGATGATGGGCCAAACAGAGGTGTTGATATGGTTACTGGCATGATCTATGGTCATACCATATTTATACACCGCCTCTGAAAATGAATACAGCTCAAGATAAAATTGCACAGCAAGGCTGGATAATTGGTATGCGGGAAGCAGGCCTCTCTGTAGCTGACATAGCCATGGAACTGGGAATTTCGAAGCCTCTGTTCTACGCTGGGTTCAGAGGTGGCAGGAGACTGGGAATCTGCTAGATCGTCCTAAGTGTGGGGCACCAAGAAAGACCACCCCAGAAGACCGGAGAATAATCAACGAAGTGCTGAACGATCCTATCAACAACGCAGTCGCTATCCGGGAGATACTACATATGGGCGTGTCAGTGGACACCGTAAGGAGACGGTTGCATGAAGCAGGATATCACCACCGTACTCCTGCCAAAAAAGAGAGGATCGAGGAACGACATCGTCAGGCCAGGCTCTCGTTTGGTCGCATACTGATCTAGCATACTGGAGCAGAGTTATCTTCTCTGATGAGACGTTTGCGTCTACAACTCATGGCCGTCTTCGGTGTTGGCGACTGGACAACACGAGATATGCCCGCCAAAATATTTACGAAGTGGCACGGAGTGGGTACGTGACGGCGAATGTGTGGGGATGGATGCACCTAAAAGGACTAGGAGAGCTGACTGAGATCCACGGGAGGTTTACGGCAGATCAATATATAGAGATCATGAGGAGGTGATGCTGCCTTCTGTACGTGCGTATGCCTTGCCCTATCCTGAGTAGATTATCTTTATGCAGGTATGTTGTATTTGTGTGTTATAGAATATATACTATTACTAGAGTAAGATTTATGTATTACACGCATTAGTATGTCCGGTTTCCAAATTTACATGGGACGAATAATGGTCATAAAATTGTTCTTTAACTCTTTTCAGTACGATGACAACACATTAGGATTTTATTCTGGATAACTGCAGACTATATTATTTGAATAACGGCGCACAATTACATTTAGCCGAGAGAAACCCCTAATACATACGGGTTAAAACCTACCTCGAATAGTGGGTTAATGATGAAGAGTATGGATGAGATATAATTTTACTTTTAACATTTAAAATCCATTTGCAGGACAACTCTCCCATCCACACCGCCAGGATTGTCAGGTGGTTCGAGGAGCAGCGAAATCTAGAACTGTTGGACTGGCGTAGTAAGGGGTGTGACCTCAACCCCACTGTAGTCTAGGATCTGGCCCAGATTTCATATAAATTTCTGGGTGCAGAGGTTTTGACGACTGATCTAGACTAATTTTGAGGCGTAGAATCCGAACATTTAAAATCCATTTGCAGGACAACTCTCCCATCCACACCGCCAGGATTGTCAGGTGGTTCGAGGAGCAGCGAAATCTAGAACTGTTGGACTGGCGTAGTAAGGGGTGTGACCTCAACCCCACTGTAGTCTAGGATCTGGCCCAGATTTCATATAAATTTCTGGGTGCAGAGGTTTTGACGACTGATCTAGACTAATTTTGAGGCGTAGAATCCGAATTTTTCTATGCCATCGCACCAAATTGGTGCGAAAGTGGTCAAAATGGCAAAAAATTGGCAAAAATGGCAAAATTTTATCAGTTTTTCGTATTTTTGTCATATTCTTGATTTGAAAAATTTTTTAAGGGCAATTTTTTGTTTGAGAATCTGTTTTTGTAACATACTGCTGCCTGAACCAAGAAAACTGACCAAAATGTCAAAAAATAACAGCAAAAATAGTAAAAAATTAAGTAAATATTGTCAAAAAATCGCAAAAATGAAATTTTTGGCTATTTTGGTGCATAAACTAGCTCTAACCAATCATATCGAATTAAATAGTCAAGAAATTAGATAATAATGGCTCTGCAAGAATTTATTAAGACAAAGTATGCACAAATGTCTAAATTTCGGGTATAAATCGATAAAAATGGTTGTAAAATACTCGAAAAAATAGCCAAAATATAAAAAAATAGTACTAATTTTATGTTATTCTTAGGCTTGCTTGTTGTAAAATGCTTGAACTTCTTAGTTACTCTAAAGAAATCAAATAGATCGATTCTATAAGTCATATTTATTGTGTTTCAGGTTTAGTATGGTAGTAGCTACAAATTGAGGATCCCTGTATTCATTATGTGATTCAACAGATGATAGATCATGGTAAGTAATAATCGAATTGAATATTTAAAACATAAATATAAAGACCAATGTGTTACAAATGAATTTTTATATGTATAAAATAGAACCAGTTTATTATAATTGCAATAAGTCTTAGTATATTTTATTTTTTTCAGGACGTATGTCAACTTGTGCCAGAAAAGAAGCATAGCTCAAACCTTGGTAAATGTATCTTGTGCCAGAAGAACAAAAGCCCAAGTGGAGAGAAATATTTGAGCAGCGGAGAACATGGAATAAAAAATTTGCTTCAGTTGGCTTCTTCGTACCCAAATGATGACAGAAGCAAGCGTTTGAAAGCTCTTACTGAGAGTCAGACTCCTTATATCCAGTATCACAGCACTTCGTGCTATGCATCATATAAAAAGTTCGTTGAACGTAGCCAGAAGTCTAAAAATGCTGAATCTGAACCCTCCGATTCCTCCTTAGGGGAAGCATTAACTCCTCCAGAAAATAGTTCAAGCAAAAGGATTAAAACACAGCATATCAAGGATATGAAAGTGTGTGTATTTTGTGGTTCAGCTCGAGTCAAATTGAAAGTTGGGAACACTGACCATGATTTGTTTCGGATATGTACTCCAGGTCGTGCCCAAAAGTTATTGAGTTATGCTCACTTGTTCCAAGACGATGTTTTTACCAGAGTAGCGATGTTGAACGAATACAAAGATGTATTCGCTGCAGATGTATTCTATCATAATAATAATTGTATAAAGAAGCATTTTGCAGCCTATGATCGCAGAATAGAGACGATTTTGATCAACTAAGATCTGAGCAATACTACAAAACTGGGGACAAAATCGATTTTACTCAGCTTCCTTGCTCTTCAAAAAGTATTAGACTGCATAAAGTGCATATTAAACGGGCATATCTTCAGTGCAAACTTTGGCTTGACTCCATATGGCTCCATATCTGAAAATTTAAATCCACTTGACTATGGTTACGTAAAGTCTGATGAGGGACTTTTGGAACCTCAACTAACCGATTACCCAGATAAACCTCAGGATTTGATTGAACCTTGCAGCTGCAAAACCTGTACCAAGAGGTCAAAATGCCCTTGCACTGCGTCATCCATACCATACTGCTCATTCTGCAAGTGCAATCAAAGAACATGCCAAAATCCTAACGCCTGAATTTCAGCAGGTAACTGAATAAAATTACAGATGAACAAATCTGTACATTGTACTTCTGTTTCATTTTCATGGTGTCGGAAGATGATACCACAAAAGCCATAGTGCTTTTATTTGTAAATAATGTTTCAATAAAAGTTTCAAATAAACAAAAAAAAGAACAGAAAAAAAAAATGGGGCCTCATCATTAAATGAGGTCGTTCCCACTAAGTTAGCTATAACTTAGCCCATTGCCGTGGTGCTGCACTGGGAAGATGCACCTGAGTGACGGTAACACTCTTTCTCAATCACATAAGCGGCCTTGACAGTTTTTGTCATTTTTGCCAAACTCTTTGCCACTTTTGCAAGATTTTCAGTCAACTTCATCATCAGAAATAATACGATCTTATCTCAAAGTTTTTTACAACATGCAAACCTAAGAGTTTTATAAAATTAGCACTTTTATATTTTGTCTATTTTTTCAAATATTCTACAACCATTTTTAATCATTGTAACCCAAAATTTAGACATTTGTACTTGTTTTTGTGTTAGGAAATTTTAGTAGAGCTATTAATATCTAATTTCTTGACTATTTAGTTCGATAAGATTGATTAAAATTAGTTTATGCACCAAAATAGCCAAAAAATTTCATTGTTGCGATTTTTTGACAATATTTACTTAATTTTTTACTATTTTTGTTATTTTTTGACATTTTTGTCAGTTTTCTTTGTTCAGGCAGCAGTATGTTACAAACACAGATTCTCAAACAAACAATTGCCCTTTAAAAAATTTTCAATTCAAGAATATGACAAAAATACGAAACACTGATAAAATTTTGCAATTTTTGCCAATTTTTTGCCATTTTGACCACTTTCGCACCAATTTGGTGCGATGGCATAGAAAAATTCGGATTCTACGCCTCAAAATTAGTCTAGATCAGTCGTCAAAACCTCTGCACCCAGAAATTTATACGAACTCTAGGCCAGATCCTGTACTATATGATTCTACATGAGCACCATCAGTATCTCTACAGAGCTCGAATCTGTCAGCAGCATTGCGGAACACATTTTGGAGCATGACCGGGGTTATTTTTGAAACTGCTGTTACGATACGAGCACGTAAATCTTGCAGATCTGTAACCCTCGTTTGATAGACGTTTAATTTGATAAAGGCCCATGCAAAGAAATCCAAGGGTGTTAGGTCAGGAGATCGAGCCGCCCAAGGCCTGTCCACGTCCGATCCACCGATTTGAAAATCGTTCATTTAGGTACTCCCGAACAATGTTTGCGTAATGACAAGGTGCCACATCTTGTTGAAAGACGACGGTGTTTAAAATGCCATCTGAATGAAGCTGTGACATTTATATGCTCGTATCGTAACAGCAGTTACAAAAATAACCCTTGTCTGTAGAGATACTGATGGTGCTCATGTAGAATCATATGCTTAAGTATTCATTAAATTGTGCCTTCCATTATATTGTTATTGAATTTAACCCTTTTTGCTACGTTTTCACTGAAATAGATAGGGACTTTATAAACACTCTGTATAGGGGACAATGTTCGCTTTTCTCAAGATGCTCGGTATTTCCCGTGTCTAGGCATCTTCTCCATATCCAGTATAAGGGTGTAGCGATTTCATTTTTACAGTTTTTAATCAGTAGTGCGTTCCAATTGTCTGGACCTGCAGCTGAGTGTGGTTTCATTTGTCCTATAGTTCTCGCTACATCTTCTTGTGTAAAATCAAAGTCTGTTATCAATTTCTCTTCAAAGAATATATCTATGTCAGGTATCGCTTTATCACTCTTTGGGGTACTGAAGACTGATTCATACTGGGCTCTCAATGTTTCAGATATTTCTTTTAGATCACTGGTTCTTAACCGGGGGTGCGGAATACAATGTCTAGGGGTGCAGAAAAGGCCTGGTAAAATCTAAAAAATTTCAGTCAACTTATAAATTAAATGCACATCAAACAATGACATATTAATTGTGCATATATACAGTGATGGATCCATTCCTAACATCTATGGACGAATAGATATACCTTCTCTCATTGCTCCACGTCATAAAGAGGCTCCGTCTCTTTTATAACAAGTGTCGTTCACAGGTACAGTATTTCCACTTTATGGGAAAAACCCACAAATTTGTGGGAATTATTGCTTTACGTGAGACACCTCGTAGGAGAAAAAAAATTTCAGATCTACGGAAATTTTTATGGGAGTTTTTAACTGCACAAATAATTATAATTTGCCTAAAATAAATCTAAAAAAAGGTTTCTTTGCAGTTAAAGGACTGTTCATTCGTTATTCGTATAAGTCAAGGTTATTTAAGTTCACTCGAGATTTAATTAGATCAGTGGCATTGGGGGAGGCAGTTTTGAGGGGAGGTTTCCCTCCCCCTAGTGTTACCACTGCAGTAGCTTGATATGACGACACAGTCACACTACAATGGTTTGATATGATTATGAAATTTTTATTCAAAATTTTATCGATCAATTTTTATCTCTCTACAAAAAGTAAAAGTGTTATTTATTTAAATATAACCTAAAAGTAATATTCGTAAATTTCATTATTTATCTCATATTAAAACAAATAATTAATATATGGCACCAGCATCTATCGCCGTGCATTGTGCCCGCTGGTGTTTACCAGTCTGTGAGCTGACACTTGTCAAGGCGGTGGTAATTCTTTTTGTATTCTTTAAAAATAAATAAAGTGTAAATAAATAAAGTGTATAACCCCGACATATTTTTTAGAAATGTCGAAAACCAAAAAGCGCAATTGGAATGATTCTTATGTGAAATTTGGCTTTACCTGTACGACTGAGAAAGATGGCACTCAATGTCCCCAATGCATTTTATGTAATATAAAATTTAGTAACGTCAATTTGAAACCATCGAAACTGAATGAGCATTTCATCAACAAACATGGTGGTGAGGAAGCTGGATACAACTTCGACAATTTGAAGGTGAAAAGAGCACGGTATGATTCTCATGGGACTTTACCGGCACAAGGATTTGTTCTGACTGCTAAACTTCTCCTGGAAGCTTCATATAAAGTGCATGTGTGCAAAACAGAAGAAGCCACACACTATAGCTGAAAATTTGGTAAAACCATGCACCTTGGAGGTGGCTAGAATAGTTTTGAGCAAAGAGGCGGAAAACAAATTGCGTCAAATTCCACTCTCAAATGATGTGATTCGCTCTCGCATTGATCATATGAGCCAAGATGTTTTGGAGCAGGTAATTTCTGATCTTAAAGCCAGTCCTGCAAAATTCAGTGCGCAACTCGAAGAGTCAACTGAGTCGCTAATTGCTGTCAATTGTTGGTGTTCGTCCGCTGTGTGAAAGATGGATAGATCAAAGAAGAGTTCCTTTTCTGTGAGACACTTTTGAGAACAACCAAGGCGATAGTTGTGTTTGAGCTAGTGAAGGGATTCTTTGCTAAGAATGAATTGTTGTTCGATATGCTTGGTTTTATTTGCACAGATGGAGCTCCATCAATGTTGGGCAGCAAATCGGGATTTACAGCTTTGGTGAAAAAAGAAGCGCCTCATGTCATTATTACACACTGCTTTCTTCATCGCCATGCCTTGGCCTCCAAGACTCTACCCCAGGAGCTCAAAGAGGTTTTGTCTATTGTAGTACGCGCCGTCAACTTCATCAAAGGGCATGCTTTGAATCATCATATTTTTCGCACTTTCTGTGACGAAATTGGCTCAGAGCATTCTGTGCTATTTTTTCATACCGAAGTAAGGTGGCTGCCTCGTGGCAGAGTACTCAACCGAGTATATGAGCTCCGTATGGAGATAGCAATATTTCTATGAGCAGCGCAATGATCTTGCAGAACATTTTGAACGACATGACTTTCTTTTGTCTCTCGCATACTTAGCTGATATTTTCACACACTTGAATTAGCTCAATATAGTACTTCAGGAAGCGGGGGCAAACATGATAACTGCCACAGAAAAGATCACTACATTCACTGTAAAACTTGATCTTTGGAAACGTCGGGTTGAGAAAAATAATTTCGCCAATTTTTCATTGACAGACAGAAACGACAGATAACGAAAACAATAATGCCATCGCCGTAAAAGTGATTGCTCATTTGGAATTGCTTCAGCAGTCATTTGATGGCTATTTCGCACTCGGAAATCTCCCAGCAGCAGAAGGTTGGATTCGAGACCCATTCTTATTCAACCTTGATTTAATGGACGATGCAGACGTAACGACAGATGATCTTTTGGACCTCCGAGGTAACAAGACAAAAAAATACTGCATGACTCCATGGATCTTGGACGATTCTGGTACTCACAACTCGAATCTTTTCAGCGTCTTGCACAAAAAGCTTTGCGAGTTCTTATCCCCTTCGCTACAACCTATCTTTGCGAAGCTGGTTTTTCAGGTTTGTTGCACATAAAGAGAGAGCAACGAAACAAATTAGACCCAAGGAATGATATGAGACTTGCTCTATCGAAGACAGTCCCACGTTTTACTCTGTTTATAAAAGACAAACAACAACATAGTTACTCAAGTTTTGTACAATATAAGAACAATTTAAAATAAATATGATACAGTACACTTACTATTTTGAACCTTTTATGTACAGGAATTTAAATAAACTACATGACGTATATATATATATATATATATATTATAAAAAAATATTTATATATATATATATATATACTTAAATATCGTTTACAAATTTTGATGAGGGTATGGGAAGGTGTGTGTGTTGTTTGGAAGGGGTGCAGGGTCGGAAAAAGTTTAGGAATCATTGTTTTATATCGTCGGTTAGTTCATTATTTCTTTTCCTTAAGGGCCCGATAGCGGCGCGCATTTCTGTTTTCCTTTTCGCATAGCTCTAAGTATTTTGGATTTTCTTCTATTGCTTCTACCGCCTTTTCCTCTTCAGGGCTTGTATTTCCCTATCGATACCCTCCAGTTTTTCTTTTATTACTTTCTTGGCATTGTCATCTCTGCAGTTGGCTAACTTCGCCTCCACTCTTTCTTTTGTGGAATATTCTTTTCTTTTGCCTCTCTAGCCAGTTCCTCTTTCCTTTTGGCTGTGATTTCGGAGCATATTTTTCTAAAATTCTCAGCGTCTTTTCTTCCAAGGTTGTTAGCATTTCTTCAGTTGTTTTATTCTCTAAAACTGTTCTTCACTCTATTTGGGCCATGTGTGATCTGATTGCTTCCCAATTTATAGTCTTGGAGTTTAAGTTAAAGACCTCAAATTTGCTTCTTTCTTCAATATGTGTATTGTCTTTGAATGTTGTCGCCATATTTGTTGATATCTCGATTAAGTTCTGGTCTGACATAATTATAGTCTTTAAGTTAAAGACCTCAAATTTGCTTCTTTCTTCAATATGTGTATTGTCTTTGAATGTTGTCGCCATATTTGTTGATATCTCGATTAAGTTCTGGTCTGACATAATTATAGTCTTGGAGTTTAAGTTAAAGCCCCCAAATTTGCTTTTCTTCTATATGTGATATTTATATATATATATATATATATATATATATATATATATATATATATATATATATATATATATATATATTGTATGTATGTATATATATATATATAGTCTTTTAATGTCGCCATATTTGTTGATAATTGTGGTTATTTTTATATCAGCAATCAAGTTCCTGTTATTCGTGAATACCAGATCTAGGCAGTTATTTTTTCCGGTATTTTCTGTTATCTCCTGTGTCAGCATAAACTCGTTTGTGACAGCCATCAACATTTTTGCTTGCTTCTGGTCTTCTCTTGTGCCCCCATTGTTGTAGGTGTATATGGTGTGTAGATGCGCCTCGGTGGTGTAAATGCGCCTCGGTGGTAGAGTGGTTAGCGTCGCTAACTACGAATCCATCAGCCCCGGGTTCGAGGCCCGGTGACTGCAGCCGGCGCGCAGCAAAACCCAGCTGTTCAGCCTTCCACACAATAAAGAAAGTGGTTGGTAGATAAATGGGTACCCTGGGAGGCCTAGACGCTGGGCTGCTGGTGGGGCGTGGTTCGGATTCCACGTTAAACTGTAGGTCTAAGGTGGAGTGGAAAGCTTGACCTTCGTCAGAATGAACAATTCGGGCGGAAGCTAACCAAAGGTGTGTATATATATATATATATTCCTATCCACCTTTTTGTATTTTATAAATGGGAAGTTAAAGTCTCCGCAGATCACTATATTGGGGGATGAAGGGTTTATGGCCTCTATTAGCTTTCTGATATCATCAATGGCCTCCAAAAAATTTTCGGTTGAAGTGTTTCGAGGTCTATAGATGACTATCAGCATCACGTTTAGTTTTTCTATTTTCACTGCTAGGAGTTCCACAAAGCTGTTTGATTTACTTATTACCATCTCTGTCATATGACCTTCATGTACATATATAGCACAGCCACCTTTACGTCTCGCTGTTCTATCCGCTCTTAGTAAGTTAAAACCCTCTATATTTTTCTCTTTCTTATCAATACAATATATTACCTAAGTAGCACTTATATCGATATAATGTTGAAGAATTATCGATGAATCAATGTTTTATTAATGAAACGATAGTGACGTGGCAATTTCGAAATAGCGCTAACCACAGTTATCGCCATATTTCGCCAAAGACCCGATTTCCCACCATCTAAAATTAGCCCGATGCATCGCCATCCCGCTGTCCGTCATCTTCCAACCTAATTCACTCCCGAAAGATCATTTGAGCGTATGAAAATCCCCCGTTTTTACCGCCAAATCTATTTGAAAAGAAATGCTGACTACAGGCATTGTCTGACGTGACGTAGATTACATAGTCGCGAAGGTTTAGTTTGTTTCATGATGATACCACTGTTCAAGTACTTCTTCTTGGCTGATTTGGAAAATGGGCGGAGCTTAGGGCATCAGAAAGGGTTTTCTTTACTCAGCGGGAAAAACGTATGCCGTTACAGGGATAAATTTTTTATAAAATTCACATTATAGAAATATGTATTATAAAAAATGCTTGTTATCAAAAGAAAAGGATGCGTCTGAAACTTGAACGACGAATAGACGAAATTGTTAACAGCAAAGCGAAACAATCATCAATAACTGAATTTTTCAGTAAAAAAAATTTTTTTGTATATTTGTAAAAATTAGCTTATATTGAAATATCTGACACCTAAATAAAATTAATATGTATATTAACAAATTTTTCTCGTTTAATTTTATTTACTTACAATAAACCCTCTATATTTATCTCTTTCTTATGTCGTGTATTTTTTTTTTATAAAGATAATCATGTTTAATAAGAAATTAATGTTTTGTTTATAAGAATTTAATAATGTTTTGTTTAATAAGAAATTTAATTATGGTTTGTACGTAAATAAAAAATTAATAATGTTTTGTCTGAAATTAAAAATACCATATAAAATACAAATTGGCAACATCTGAAATGTGCCGAAGCTGGAGGCTAAAATACCCAATTTTGGCAACGAGTTTCGGATGGGATGTGTCCTAGTTAGGCGGTTTTCGTATTAGTATGCAATCGTGCTTCTAAAATACTTAATTGTTTCTCTCCACTACAATATGTTAACGCTAATTCCGGTAAAGTTCAATTGTTTCGGTATGAACAAAAAGTCAGTAAATAGTAAATAAAAGTGTGTAATTTATCCCGGTTCCTTTGATGTTCAAAATCATAATGCCGGCCATGGCTATCTGTCTGCCCGTGTTTATAAAGTACAGTGAAGCCAGTGTAAAGAGAAGAGCAATGATAAAAGGAAAGTAATAAATTAAAGTAAGTAACAATAAAACAATGAAGTACACTACCTTTTGGTGGCTAGCGGTGTCCCTATTAAATTAATATAAGGGTGTTCCCACGTCTTCTGTACGAGCCTTATATTTCGGCCAAATTATATTGTTACCCGTTTTATAGTATTTATAACAGTAGATATTGTTTTTCCGTAAATTAAAAAGTAAAACGCATTGTGTACCTCATTTGCAAGCAAATTTCGATTCCCATTCCTTAAAAATTCGTTGTATCTATAATTCAAGATAGCACTCGCCAATTTCGAAATCTTAACGGAGTCAGACTGTTTCAACCGTTTCGACTCTGTTCTTGGAGTCAAAATTTTTGAGTTGTCTGGTTAAAAGATGTTAAGAATGTTAAGCGTAATTTAGAGATAATTGTAGCTGTGGATAGTAACATAATCCGAAGAAGTTTTTTGACTACGTCAATAATCGTAAGCAGATAAAAGATAACATAGGCCCTCTAGTGGACGCTAACGGCGATTTGGCCTCCGACGCTCAGGCGATGGCGGGTATTTTTAACAACTTGTTTGCGACAGTTTTTATCGTAGATGTAAATAATGTCCTCGACGTGGACGATGTCGTTCCATTTAGTAGCGAGACTATTTTGAATGAAATAACTTTACGAGGGTGAGATTGTGCATTATATCGATAAACTAAAAGTTAGCAAGGCTCCAGGCCTTGACGCGCTTTATCCAAGACGTTTGAAAGATTTGAAAGACGTTATCGTAGGCCCCTCAACAAAATTTTTTATTGAGTCACTGGAAGCTGGGATTGGATTATTCCTTAAGACTTTTAATTAATTAGCTAACGTTACGCCCAATTTAAAAAAAGGCGACCGCACAGTAGCTAGCAATTATAGGCCTATT
Source organism: Bathynomus jamesi (assembly GCA_023014485.1). Taxonomy (NCBI): domain Eukaryota; kingdom Metazoa; phylum Arthropoda; class Malacostraca; order Isopoda; family Cirolanidae; genus Bathynomus; species Bathynomus jamesi. Next base: position 41,686 of record JAJOZX010011770.1, on the reverse strand, counting down.
AGCTTAACGTTACTTGTCGGTAAACTTTTGGAATCCGTAGTTAGGGATCGTATCATCGATCACTTAGAAAGTCGCGAATTGATTAATAGTAGTCAGCATGGGTTTCGACGCCATAAATCTTGTTTAACTAATTTGTTAGGATTTTATAACGAAATAGTGCGCGAATACGATAGGCATAGAGCGGCTGACGTTATTTTAGACTTCGTAAAAGCGTTCCAACAGTTCCGCATAGAAGATTAATTGCGAAAGTTAAAGCGTACGGTATACGCGGTCAGGTAGCTAACTGGTTAGCCTGGTTAGGGGTTCCCAAGTTGTGTTCCGCGGAACACTTCTCACGGTATACAAGTGTTCCGCGGAACACCAACTTGGGAACCCCTGGGTTAGAGGAATGGCTTCGTGGCAGGTAACAGAGGGTCGGTAGGGAATCGGGGTGGCTGGATGTAGGTAGCGGTGTCCCACAGGGTTGTTTTAGGCCCATTGCTATTCGTAATTTACATTAACGACATAGATGGAGGCTTGACTAGTAACGTGTCAAAATTCACGAACGATACTAAAATTGGCGGTAAAGTTCTTAACGTGGACGATAGAAATAGGCTCCAAGACGATGTAAATAGTATTATGGAGTGGACGGATGTGGCAGATGCAATTTAACGTACACAAATGTAAAGTTTTGCATATAGGTTCTCGTAACAATAATTACACGTACACGATGGACGATAGAGTTAGCGAGCATTGACGAGGAAGTAGATTTAGGAGTACGCGTATCTAAGGATTTAAAAGTTAGGAACCAGTGCCTGGAGTCTTGCGCAAAAGCTAATAGGATGTCAGGCTTCATAGCGCGTAATTTCGAATTTAAATCGAAGAATATTATATTACTCCTTTACAAGTCCCTAGTCAGGCCTCACTTAGAATATGCCGTTCAGTTTTGGTGCCCGTATTTGCGTGAGGATATTGGTAGGTTGGAAAGGGTTCAGTGACGCACCACGAAACTAATTTCGTCATTACGCAACAAGTCTTACGAAGATAGGATTAAAGAGTTAGACATGCATTCACTCGAGACTAGGAGATTAAGGGGGTAGCTTATTGAAGTTTTCAAAATCGTTAATAAAATCGATAACCTAAATTTTGACAATTTGTTGATTTTCGATAATAGCAATACTACTAATAACGGATTTAAATTACATGCTAACGTTTCATTGCTAACGTTTCATTACTAACATCGTTAAAAACGTTTTTGCGTTTAAAGTAAATGATAAATGGAATAATCTTCCCGCGTCCGTCGTGAACTCTACCAGCGTTAATATGTTTAAAAACAGTTTTGATAGGCATTTTAAAAATATTATCGTCGTTTAAAATAATAAAATTAGCAACAGGAGCTCTTCGGGGGGTGATACTCGAGGTTTTAGTCTGTTAACAAATGATGCCAGCGTTAAATTTATATTGTTAAAAAAAAAATTAGACTAACACGAACTTAGATGTAGCTCGTAGCGCAAACTAATCCACTTTTTGTTGTCCTCTTCATACCTTTTTTGTCCTTACTTGCATGTCTGTAGTTTGCATGTATGACAGTGTTTCTTTGAGTTAAGACTGTTTGCATAATTTGTAAGCGTTCTTATTTTACTTCTTTTCAGCTTTCACCCCTTTCCTATTCTCTTCAACTTTTTTTCCGACTTTTCGGCAGTGGACGGCAGATGATGATGGCGAGTCTTTCTCTCTCTTTTTCTGAATCAATGTTAACTCACGAATGATAGGTTTTGCTACTTACTTAACCCCTTATTCTCCTTTTAACTCCCTATTCTCTTCTTTAAACCCCCTACTCTCTTCTTTCTCTCGGGCTAACCTTAGAGTGGATCTTAGGGTCTTTGTTAGCCTTAGCTTCTGTAGATATATATATATATATATGTATATATATATATATATATATGCGTGTCTGTGTGTGTAATCAATTATCGGTTAATTACACGAATGCATGAACTGAAAATGCCGTACTGAAAAGATCAAAGTTTAAGCCGTCCGTGCATTTTAATTAGGTTCACCTGAACTTCTTAAGTTTGGTGTCGGCCTGCACTTGGCAGTAAGTGAATTAACACACTTTCATTAGGGCAAATAAAGCTTTCTAATACCACACTTCACCAGTTACGAAACGTAAATAGGGATCAGGATTAAGGAGAACCTTTCATTATAACTCAAACTTTAAACAATACAAAGGGAATAAACTCCTCATGGAGAGATGCGTTCATCACGAGAAGAGGAGACCTTCGTTTTAAGCCCAAAGATTAAGGGCCAAATTAAACACAAACTAAATATGAATAATCCAACAATCAATTGTCGGCTGAAATTATTGTAATAATTATAGTACTGTAATATTTATTTTTAATAGTAAGGATTCATTGATCTACGAGTATTCGTAAAATGTGCAAAGTCGTCAGAAAAAAAAAGAGTGAATATAGCCTAGCCCTACGCTACATTTTTGTTTTGCTCAAAGCCTTTTTAATCCAGTAACAATTACAGGGGATAGACATCTATAGATATGGCACCAGTGAAACCTAAGGGGTTCCAAAAAACCTTAGCCCTCCCATTTGCAGCTTACATGTTTACTTATATCGAAATAGTTTTTAGTGATTATAAAAATATATAAAATTCTTTATTTATTGCAGGTATTAAAATTACTCTAGCTGATAAAGTGATAATATAATGGCTTCTCAATTAATTGGTGATTCGGAGAGGCAACGTGTGACAGATCGCATACGAGCAATAACATTTCGGGAAGCTCGTGATGCTGGAGCCACCTTTATAACACGTTCATGGGTTGCCAAAAAGTTGCGAAGTGAGGACTTCGTCAAAAGAAATTGGAATAAAACTTTGGATGAATGTGAAATGGATACAACCAAATCTGGGCGCCCAAATTTGCCACTCTCTCAGGAAACAAAGGACATCATTGAAAGCGGTACGCGTAAGCGGAAAAACAGCTGTGCTAAACTTTCTAGAGAGATCGTTAGTGGTGAGATCATTCGACTGTACCGTCATAGGCAAGGTTTAAAGCCGTGGCATGAACTTCCAAAGCCAAGAAAAACTCAACTTAACATCGATGACAGAATGTGGTTTGCCCATTATCTTGAAGATTGGGATGTGGATGATTTCATGCATTTAGCTGTCTCCGATGAATTTTTTGTTTACGTAACACGTCGGCCTAACTACCAAAATGATAATGATCGAGTGTGGGCCACAACACCAGATGAAATCGATGACAATGAACATTATCGCGAATTATTAAAAAGTCCAGACTGTGATGGTGTGTTTGTTTTGTTCACTGCAAAGAAGCTCATCTGAGTGCTGAAGCCAAATGGTCAGAGTTGGGATGGACAGTATTTTCGTGATATTATTCTATCCCAGCATGTCATTCCTTTTCTAAGAAACCCAAACAATGGTATGGATGTCGACCAGGTCACACTTCTGCACGATAAGGCCCCCTGCTTTAAGGCATTAGCCACTCAACAGTTGTTGCGGAACCATGAGATCGATTTCTTTGGAAATGAAGAATGGCCAGGAAATTCTCCTGACCTGAACGTCTGTGAACACATTGGATCAGTTATAAAGGACAAGGTTGAATGTCTCTTGTTTCAAGAACCTGCAGCAAATCGATTTTCGAAGGATACAATGACGCAACACATTGAAACTGTTTTAGCAAATTTGCGTAACGATCAAGATCTATTCCCGTCACTTTTGGCAAGCTACCCAAAGCGAATTCAGGCTGTCTTGGAAGCCAATGGCGGGAACACCAAGTTTTAATTGTTTCTCATTAAATGCAGGATTAAATTCTCTTTTGTAAGGTATATTTAGTTTTACTATACCTCTAATGGTTTAGGCCATGGGCGGGGGAGGCTAAGGTTTATTGGAGCCCCGTATATAAAACATAATGATACAAAATACGACTTTCCTGAATAGTTATTGAAAGCTTTGGTTTGATAGAAGGGGCAGGGTGGGATGACGGATGCGACAGACAATCACGAATTACTCCACGAAGAAGCTGTTGTGCGTTTGTCGAAGAAGAGGCGCCACGTTTCGTAAACTCGTTCCATCGTATTCGTTTACGGAAACGCATCGAATCACAATCATCAATGTACGTAACCAGCAAGTTTGCATACCTACTTAGCACCGAGTTTGAGCCTCTTATATAAATACTAAACAAAAATAAAATTCATAAAATTAGATCAAACACACACACACATATTTTTTAAATATATATATATATATATATATATATGTTACAGGAAATCTGTGTATTAGGGATTTCATGACATCCCTAAACTAATGAAAATATCATGACTTAACCTTGCATGAAATCCCTGAACATTTTAGGGATTTCATGAAATCCCTAGTTACACAGATTCCTGCAACATATATTGTAAAGAACGATGCTTATTTTTTTAGAAGAGTGTCCGCACAAGAGGAGAGGAGAAAACAAGCGATGAAAAATGAGGCACCTCCCAGGAATCGAACCCGGAATCATCCGATTGCCGGTCAGATATGCTAACCACTACACAAAGAGCCTCCACACTCTAAAAGCTCGTAATTCACCACGTACCTCGAGCGGAATCAAATGCCTTTTGAGGGGCACCTTCTCATGCCCTGGGAGGTGCCTCATTTTTCATTGCTAATTTTTTCCTCTCCTCTTGTGCGGACACTCTTCTAAAAAAAAAAAAAAGCGTCGTTCTTTACATTATGTATACAGTGTGTGTCGTTTGCAATTAATATATATATATATATATTAGTGATGTAGCGGATGTCATTTTTTTCACATCCGCGGATGCGGATGCGGATAAGGATGTTTGATTTCAACATCCGCGGATGCGGATGCGGATGTCTACATTTTCGTTATTTTTTAGGATATATTCGAGATTTGTTGTGTTTAACGTATATAATAAGTTATTATATAGAGAGAGCTGTAGCTATAATGTAGTATAATTGATTAATTGTACAATAATTGCTGTACTTTTCTCTGAACATATAAAATAATATCAAGCATCTAACTAATATAGAAATCAATTAGTGAATTCGTCTGCAAATAAATTCGTTATATTTTGTTGAGTTTTAGCCACAATTAGAGACCATAATTGTGTTACCAGGATGCGGGACGTGAACCCAACTCAAATGCACCCCACCGTCCTCTTTCCCCAACCTCCACCCTTATAGAAAGAGATCTTTAATTAGCTTGATAACTATTTATATTAAGTTTAAAGTTTTATTAGGCATATTTATAAATGAGTAATTAAAATAAAGTAAACTAAGATGTTCATCGTTTAATGTTCAAACTTAATTATAGGAAGGTTATGCTTAAGGAACATTAATTTTTCTGCCTTTTCTGCTGCCAGTCTGTTTCTCTTTTCATCATATATTAATCCAGCACTGCTAAATAATCTCTCGCTTGGTACGTTTGTTGGAGGACAGGCTAAATGTTCCTTGCAAGTTTATTCAAGTATGGATAGATTATCTGCGTATTTTTCCACCAACTAATAGGATTGTCACATGCAGCCAGGCGTTTTTCTTGGTGATAGCTCTCGATCATTTTTACTACATCTTTTGACATCGCGTAGGTCTCGTCATTGCTGCTTGACTCAAGAAACTGAGAGACAGATTCTGTGATAGATTTGCTTGTTGAAGGTGTTGGTTCTGTCACTGAAACTTTTATTCTTTTGTTGGGTGTCGAAGCGACAGATTCAAGAGATTGAAGCTCTTCAACTGCATTGCCAAGTGATGATTTAACTCGTTCTAATGTACTAGGTGAAAATAACTTAGCTTTGTAACGTGGATCTAAGTAGGTTGCAAGAGAGTAACTTCATACAAGAACAGCCTCTCGTCTTGTCACTTGCATCACTTTTGCGCACAATGAACTAGTTCTATTAATATAATAGAATTTGATAATTTCCGCTTATTAATGACGTTTTATCTCAACGGTCCACATCCGCACGACATCCGCAGTCCAAAGTGCAGATGCGGGTGCGAGAAAATGTGCGGATGTGACCTACATCACTATATATATATATATATATATATATATATATATATATATATATATATATATAGAGAGAGAGAGAGAGAGAGAGAGAGAGAGAGAGAGAGAAGAGAGAGAGAGAGAAGGGCACCGTTATTCAAAATTGGCGAGCGTTACCGTTACTCGTTACTCTCTTAAAATGACCCCAGCGATACCGATACATCGTTACTTTGAAAATATCTTAAGACGATACCGATACTCGTTACAGTAACGTCGTTACTTTCGTTACTCGTTACATTGGTAAATTCATATACTGGTCAAAAAAAGAAACGCAATTAGCTTGCATATGGTGTAAAATTTAAGTTGTTAACTAGTGGTATTATCACAGTTTCAAGATTATGGTTAAATGTTTGTTCAAATCTTTTAAAGCCACTTAGTGCATGTTTTTAAACCTGACTAATCCCGGCTAAGACGCCATTTTGTTACAAACAATAAACAGAGATTAAATTGAATGTATTCTTCATGAAGGCATGCATTTTTTCTTTGACTTCACAGAATACACACTGCCCGTTGAGAAAACCAAACTTTTTCCCGAGATTGAGGCATGCCACGACTCTCAGAGGTCAACAGAGGTCGTGCCTTGGGCATGTTGGATGCAGGCATGTCTGCTGTCCAAGTTGCAAACGAATGCATGTGCATCCCAGCACAATCTCTAGGCTTGTTAGACGGTACAATGCCACAGGAAGTGTTCAGGACCTGCCAAGACGTGGGCGACCTCGTGTGACGACCCAACGCCAGGATCGCCACATTGTACTGCAGCACCTGCGTCATCGGCAGCGGAATGCTCGTCAGACAGCCAGAGAGACACCTGGTATCCACAACAACAGAATTAGTGACCAGACCGTCAGAAACCGACTCCGTAATGCAGGACTCCGATCCCGCAGGCCTTACAGAGGTCCTTTTCTCACTGATGCAAGAAGGCAACGACGCCTGCAATGGGCCTATCAGCACCGTGACTGGACACAAAGAATGTGGAACCAAGTCCTCTTTTCTGACAAGTCTCGCTTCAGACTGTCCAATTCTGATTGACTGTTTGTTATGTTAAAGAATCATTTACTATATACTGAGTCCTCATGTTTATTAATAAATCTCAAAAATTGCGTTTCTTTTTTTGACCAGTATATATCATAATTGTATATCGTAATTAGAATATTAAAGCAAGTATAAAAAGTATGTAAAAACAAACGCAACTGTTTTTAGATAAATGGAGGTTTATTTCTGACAGACAATGATAACAGGACATTTTTGACAAAAAATATTATTTGAATAACAGAAAATTAAACATAGAAGTAAACAGAAACATTTCAATAGCAGCTGATGTAAAATAATAAAAAACATTTCCAAAAATATATTCTAGCTGAGAGGTATAGAATTAAATTTTAAATGTAGCTAGGAGCCTAGGGTTTCCTTTTAGCATTACTAATTTTTCGAACGTGTTGTCGGAAAGATTTCCTCTCTTAGGGGCATGAATATGTCCTGCATAGCTGAAGAGACGCTCAACAGGAGCCGAGGAAGGAAGTGGAGTATTGTACTTGAGGAAGAGCTTCTTAATTGAAGGATAGCCATCAAGTGACTGCAGCTGCAGTGCAGTGCTGTCATCATTGAAGCTACACTATAACTGAGCTCTACCGGCAACAAGACGGATGCAACGTGATAAGGACTGAACAAGTTCTAACAAGTATGAACTGTATGATACGCCGCCGAAAGATGTATTTGTACTTTTCACACATAAAAAACAGTATGTAACGAGTAACGAGTAACGGAAATTCTCGTTACTTTTGCTAAAATTATTACGGGCGTTACCGTTACATCGTTACATTAGAAATCTTGCTAAGGCGATACCGATACTCGTTACAAAAGTAACGCCCGTTACTTTAGCCGTTACATGTACCGCGGTACTGCCCATCTCTGTGTGTATATATATATATATATATATATAATATATAGTAAACAGTATAATGAAAGATCGATTATATTTACTTATAGAACTTGTCCATCTTTTTCTCCCTCCCTCCCTCTATCTATCATTCATTGGATGATGAGGAAGAAAAACCCCGAGTCGCTTCATTTCATTTTCCCATTCTTTTTTTCTTTCCCAAAAATGCATTTTTTTCCCTCCTGTTCAAGAATTTCGAGTTCGAGAAATCAGTTTCTTTTCAAAACGATTTCACGTATTCTCTCTCTCATCTGAGTAATTCCTATGCGAAGAAAACAACATAAATTACGATGATAAATCTTTCTTGATAAAAGGTGGGGAAATCACATACTTGACGAACACTTTCGTGAGAATTCTTGAATTGGGATGTGGTGACCGGCTGGAGGTACCTCTGGATCAGTGTTCCCTTATCGAAGTAATTCTAATGAGAAAGATGGCGATGTAAATAGTAAATTTTTAAAAGAAAGTCTCTCGGGACGATGGTTTCGGCACTCTTGTACATAATAAATAAGTAAATAATTCCTTAAAAAAAATGCATGGTGCCAATTAGATTAAGTAGTTTAGTGTTTCACGCTATCCTTTACTTTCCACTGTCCTCTAATGTGAAGTTACGTGCACGAGATAAGTGTACGCATAGTGTGAATGAACTCTGACGCTGTTATTTTCACTATACTTTTACCCATTTCTTAAAAATGTTCTTTCACAAGGATTTTTTGTTAGAGGGAGAGCGTTGTCTCGTCTATACTTTGCTATTACTACTATTCTTCTGTGAAAGCTTTACACATTCATAAGTGTAAGCATAGTATAAGTTTTCAGTGTGCTTTACTTTCATTTGTTTTTTATTTTTCTTTATTTTCACTATTTCACTTTTCTTGGGGTCTTTATTAGCCTCTCTCTCTCTCTCTCTCTCTCTCTCTCTCTCTCTCTCTCTCTCTCTCTCTCTCTCTCTCTCTCTCTCTCTCTCTCTCTCTCTCTCTAAAATCTTCGAGTGGTTTCACTTTCTTTGATGGAGGCGCTATTATATTCAGCTCAATAAAAAAGGCCAACTTACGAGGCTAGTTCTTAAGGTACCACCCTCTAAATCAGTGGTTCGCCAACTTTTTCAGTCAGACCCCTCTAATTATATATAAAACAGGACGTACCCTACTCCTTCTGCTAGTGGCGAGCCCAAGTAGTGGTGCAGACCAGAACGGTCCTCTTGAAATTAAAATTAGAATTCCTCTCTGATTATCAATAGTGTTCCCGTTCCATTTGAAATAAGTAACGTTTTACGAACTGAGTCGCCCTTCGTGCACTCTTCCGCAATTTATCGCGCACCCAAATTTTTGGACTACTGCTCTAGATCAATGATACCTATTAGGGGGCCGCGAAATCCCATGTAAATGAAAAAAGTAACAAAATTCATAAGTTAGTGAAAATAAGGAAATTTCAAATGAAACAAAACATTCGCCATTTATTATTAGTTTCACAAGGAAATCGTATACGCTCAAATCGAAGTTAGGTGGTTGAGGATGGAAAACTGGAGCAAGAACAATGGCAGACAAAAAAATTCTCCGGGATGCCGCTAAAATAAAAAGAGGTCGGGAACTGCTGCTCTACAATGTACAATTGCGCTCAATATTCTTAGGAAACTCGTGAAAACAGATAGCGACACCTGGCATTTATGGAAACATAAATGAATAATAATTAAATATAAATTCAAGAAGGGGATATATATTAACAATGAAGTAAATAAAAAATGGTCTGGTAAAAACTAAAAAAAAAAAACCTTCGACGTGATGATAGTGTTCATGGTATTGGCAAGCCTGTCATCCTGAACGAACAGAGCCGTTGGTAGGCATTATTGCGCCCAGAGCAAATTCTAAATTGATTCATTTATTATTTTGTGTTATAATAAAGAGAGAGCAAAAACCTGATATATAAAAATACATATATAGGCGGTTTATGAATGAAAAAAAAAATGTTTTGATGCATTTTAAATTTTAACATTACCAAATTGATGGCTATCTGTAGGTTTCATACGTCAATTGGCAAATGGACGACAGCTGAATGAATACTACTGGTATGGCATTGTTATATCCGGAGCAAATGCTATTTCTAGATCAGCAACACTGATATGGGAATAAACAGTCACTGAGAGAAATATTATTTAGAAACGAAGAATGTTTTGTATTGAGGCAGCATCATAAATGCATATAATTGTTTTGTATTAATAAGTTCCAGGTTACAACTTAAGTGTTGAACCACTGTAGCTGTAACTCTTGGTGGTCTCTCACCTCAAAGGAGAGAATTACAGAAAATAAAACTATTACAGTGATTCATATCAATAAACATAGAGCCATTTAAACGATGATATTTGACAATTTGGCAAAGGTGTAACACATTCATAATTACCATTGTATTTGAGAGATATTTTATACATGAACACAACAAATTTAATATCTTGTCCAGCCACCGTTGTTGTCTATGACTTCCTTCAGTCGATGTGGTACAGAAGCAACATTATATACCAGCTGTTGATTCCTCCTCAGCACCTCCCACTCACTAAATGTGTTGTGAAAGCTAGTCCGTTGTTCGTTCCTCCGCTGGTTCCCACACGTTTACAATATCGGCCCATATATTCTCGATGAGATTCATATCACCTTTACTTGGCCAATTCAGAAGGTTGATATTTCTTTGCTCAGAGGACCAGCTAGTGACGATCCGTGCTGTGTGAATTGGAGACCTGTCTTGCATAAAAATGATCTGCTCAGGAAATGGCAGAACATATGCATGCACAGAAAGAAACATAACCTCTTCGAAAATTTCTATATACTGGTCTGCAGTAAACCTCCCTTCTATTATGGTGAGTTCTCCTACACCATACAGATGAATCTATCCCCACATGTTACAGGTGACATGACCGCTACGTGCTTTCTCATAGATGTGCTCTTATGTATATGCAGTATTATTCCTCCAACAATGAAGACGGCCATGGAATGTGGAGGAAAGGGTTTTTTCGTCGGTAAATATCACTCGGCTCCAAAAGCCAAATCCTTTAACATGTTGCTGAGCAAATCAAAGTCTATTTTTTCGATGTTGCAGATTTAACTTCTCCCTGGTAGCCGGGGTCCGATGGTGTAACCCAGCTTCATGTAACCGCCACCTTACTGTCATTGCCAAAACATCAAGCTACAATTGTTCCCTTATGGCAACAGCATTGGTAAAGGGGATTGGCTTCGGCAACATCACAGATCCTCCGATCATCCGCAACAGTTGTAAGTCGATGTTTCCCTGTTCTGCGGTGATCTCGCAGATTCCCTTCCTCCTGCCACCTCTTCAACCATATATCGGGTGGCCCAAAAAAAACGCCTTGAGATTTGAACATCAATAACTTCAAAAATATGCAGTTCACACTTCCAAAATTTACACAACTTTTACCTCAATCTATTGATAAACCATCATAAAATATTCAGACCTCTACATAAAATACTTTTTCCACAGCTGAGGGAACAATGAGGTATAGTGAAAAATAACGACTATCATAAACTGAACCATTTTATTATTCGCATCTTATCAACAAATATGATCAATATGTCCACCGTCCTGCTTACAAACTAATCTTAACCTTTTCTTTCATGACATGATACATTTTCCGATTTCTGTTAATGTTATTTTGTTCCAACATTCGAGTATTTTTTCTTTAATTGCATTTCTGTAAACTTTTCTGTTTGGCCTTCATAAATCTTCTCCGCTAGAGTGTTCCATATGCAATAATCCATGAGATTGCGGGAGCCACTCGTTTTTTCCAATGAAGTTGATTACATTCTGTTGTAGATAATCATGTGAACTTGCTCGTATGAGCTGTAGCACCATCTTGTTGGAGTATGAAATAGTTTCCTTAATACAGACGCCGACAATCACACAAAAGATTCTCCTCTAAGAGATTTACATAGGTTTCTGAATTAATTATTTTTATTTTCCGAAATGAAATGAATTTTCGTCTTTCCATTCCACGATACACCTGCTACCATGATTTTTTTTGGAAAACCGACTTGTCTGGTGGTAAAGTCTCGATGGAGGAATGTCTCTTAAGCCGACCATAAACAACATCGTTCCGGGAGTTTCGAGTAATGTCGATGATGAAATCTTTTTCATCTGTAAAAACTATTTTTTTAACATCATTGGACGAACATCTAACAAGTAATTTTCTACAACGATTTTTTCTTTTAGCTCTAACATTGCTGTCACGTCTTGAAACATGGATCCTTTTAAATGTTTAAGTCCTACCGTTCTCTGCATTTTTTGTATGGAACTTCGACTGATACCTAAATTTCTTGCAATTTTCCTCTGAGAGCAGTGTGACCCAGGTCGATCCTCTTGAGAGAGGCTCATCATTTTGATCATTGCTATATTGTCTTGAATATAAACTGTTTTAGGCCGACCACTTCCACGCTTCCGTGCCGTCGAACCGGCTGCTTTAAGTTTTTTAATTATTCTATTCACAGACGTAACATTACAAGTTATTCTTGGAAATTTCCTCAAAATTCTTGCCCCAGTCCATTTTTTTCCCCAGAAACACTTTTCACTCACCGCTTTTTCACCGTTAGTTAGAACCATAATTTGAAGGGTAAGTTTAAAAAACATTATTTAAGATGGGCGTAGCCTATATCATCTGACGTTTTTCAGAGACTAACAGATTATCAATAGGCTAAAGAAACTACTACAAGTCTTAGAATAGTTGCCAGGTACAGCTATACGTACACGTTTAAGATTTGATATTCGTTTTTTTTCACCATACCTCATTGTTCCCTCAGCTGCAGAAAAAGTATTTTATGTAGTCTGAAATTTTTATGATGGCTTATCAATAGATTGAGGTAAAAGTTATGTAAATTGATGTGAACTGCATATTTTTGAAGTTATTGATGTTCAAATCTCAAGGCGGTTTTTTTTTTGGGGGGGGGGGGGGGGGCACCCGATATAAACAGTGTTCCTAGAAATTCCAAGTTCTCTTGCAATTTGAGTTGGAGACAGCCTGCTCTCCTTCATGCTGATGATTCTTCCCCTTTCAGCAATTTTCTGATGATGATAATCCATTCTGCAGAGTAGTTGCTTCGATGAGATTCAGGAATAGTGAGAGCTTTTTCTCAGTCACCATACCTGTTAACACCTTTGTCATGACGTCATGTGATATGTTGAAAGTCATGTGGAATTGTTGGAATGCGGAAACAGTGGAAAATGGTCATTAAGCTGCTACACCAGCGGTTCCAAAACTTTTTTTGTGATTACCCCTTTTGCTTAATCGCCAAATGGAAATTCCCCCCCCCCCTACAAAAAGCACAGTAAACTTCATTTTACTGAACATGAGAATAATTATTCAAATTTTATAAACATAATTCTCGTATATTTCTATATATACAGTGCCTTATGTATAAGTTAAACACATATGATATTGGTCAAAGAATGGCCACAACATTACAAAGGAAGCAAGCAAAACGCGTCACCACCAACTACTAGTCGAGTGCGAGGGATGCAACTGTTTCTGATGAACTAACGCCTGAATTCTGGGTTCAGTTTCGCTCAAGGCGTAGCGTAAATCACCTTCCATGTGCAGCCGATTTCGCAGTTTGTTCTTTATGACCATCATTGCTGAAAAGCCTGCCTCACAACGATAACTTGTCGCAAAAGGCACCAGCACTTTCTTTCCCTCTTCAGCAAGCAAAGAATACTCCCCATCCACTTTTGCCTAAAATATGTCTCTTTTTTTTTTTCCCCGCAAACTCAAATTTCAGAATAAGATCTTGCCGCATTTTCAAGAATTCTGCTTTCAGTTCAGGTGAATCACTGCTTTTCAGGGCGTAATAAGTGAATGGCCTCTTTTTTAGATAGCATGGCTGCGTATTAAATGTTTCTTTACCACATCGACTGCAGGAAGTCACAGACAACAATGGTGGCTGGACAAGATATTAAATTTGTTGTGTTCATGTATAAAATCTCTCTCAAATACAATGGTAATTATGAATGTGTAACACCTTTGCCAAATTGTCAAATATCATCGTTTAAATGGTTCTATGTTTATTGATATGAATCACTGTAATAGTTTTAATTTCTGTAATTCTCTCCTTTGAGGCGAGAGACCACCAAGAGTTACAGCTGCAGTGGTTCAACACTTAAGTTGTAACATGGAACTTATTAATACAAAAACAATTATAAGCATTTATGATGCTGCCTCAATACAAAACATTCTTCGTTTCTAAATAATATTTCTCTCAGTGACTGTTTATTACCATATCAGTGTTGCTGATCTAGAAATAGCATTTGCTCCGGATATAACAATGCCATACCAGTAGTATTCATTCAGCTGTCGTCCATTTGCCAATTGGAAGATATTCTAAGCAGTGACGTATTAAACCTACAAATACCCATCAATCTGGTAATGTTATAATGTTATTAAAATTTAATATGCATCAAAACATTGTTTTTTCCATTCATAAACCGCCTATATATGTATTTATATATTTCAGGTTTTTGCTCTGTCTTTGTTATAACACAAAATAATATCTGAATCTATGTTCAATATTAAATGTAAATAAATAAATAAATAAATGAATCAATTTGGAATTTGCTCTGGGCGCAATAATGCCTACCAATGGCTCTGTTCGTTCAGGATGTCAGGCTTGCCAATACCATGAACACTGTCATCACGTCCGAAGGTTTTTTTTTTAGTTTTTACAGGACCATTTTTTATTCACTTCATTGTTAAAATATATCCTCTTATTGAATTTATATTTAATTATTAATTTATGTTTCCTTAGTAATATGTAAACTAAGAGTGATGAATGGAAATAATTATGTTCTGAAGACATTTGGCAATGAGTCAGCCAACCAATCAGCGCTCACTCTGACATGACTCCAGATTTGAAAAAATTTACTGGAGCACAGCTCTGAATTTACTTTTTTTCCCCTTACACCACTAGATAGGTTAATGATAGTAAACTCTTGAATTGACGACATACCAATTACAAATTGTTTTAGCTAAACATAATAATACAATAATGTACAGTTTATAACTCACCTTAAGTTTATTTATTCATTGCAGCAGCAACAGTGGACGATGTTAGACCTTGCATGTAGGCATTTGTTGTGAATTTACCGCCATGTATGCTTGGCCACTGATCAATGGCTTTCTGTGTGATCATTACAGCAGATCTAGTGCCTGGAGCTGGACCCTCCTTCACAATTCTGCACAGCTTAGTCAAATGAGATGGCTTAATGGATCCTTTGTGTTCAACAATGTAACCAAGAATGGAGAATGTCCCTTCAGCTGGTGCTTCACTCCAGGCAGTTGATCCATCTTTATCAAAATGCTTTAATCTCTCTGTGATTCCTTTCCACAGTGTTCTATATATTCTGTCAGCCAATTTATCACTGAGTCTTTTGTAAAACTACTTTCAGATCTGGTTCTGGATGGTCTAGCAACTTCAGCAACCTGGTAGTAATCAGAACGTTTCTTGATGTATTTGTAAACTTCATTTAGGATGTAATCCTCAGCTGTTAGTTCCTTTTGCTGCCCTGTGGTATCGTGCTTAAATTCAGAAACTACATCATTTGCATTTCCTCCATTAGCTAATTTGGAAATTGCTTCCATCACTCTTAACATAACAGTTTTCCCTCCTTCTTTATAAAATATATTTTTTACAAATTCTGCACTAACTGTGGTTTTTTGAGCTACTTGCAACATAATCTTTGTTACATAGGAAATCAATACATAGAACTTGGCACTAATTTCTTTCTCTTGTGGATGATCAAAAAACACAATTTTCCACAAATCTGTCAAATTGATCAAATTCGTAATTAACCATGCGAGTATCAGATTTGAGTTTTGGTCTCTTAAAACCAATGATATTGTCAAGAACCATATTGGTATAGTCAAGGCCTGATCTCAGATTTGAAGTGTGATTCTGAATAAAGTCTAAAAGCTCACTTAGTTTACAAATTTTCTTCAATGCATCAACGTGGGCTCTGTTCACAAGATGCATTAAGTCCCATCGAAATTTGAAATTTTCTCCAAACAACTTTTTCATTTCGTTTTAAATGGCTCGTTGTCCTTACAAAAAGCCCCATCTCCAACCATTCCAGATACCTTGGATTTAATTGCTTCTTCAGATAGTTTCAAGTGATTAGGAGACTTCAACACATCAAAAATTTCATTGGCCAAATAAACTCCTGATTTGCTGCGTACTAAATTTATCCCAGCAAGTTTTACAGTCTTATCTTCTTCACTCATAACTAATACAACTAGCATGCTTAATCCCAAAATTGTTCCAATGTCAGCTGTTATTGTTAGTGAAGTTTGTTCTTTAAGTTGATTATCTAATAGCTCACAAATTGTCTCGCACGCATGTGTGCTATGATTCAAATTTCCAACCTCACAACCTGACCTATGTAATACAGCTAGAAGTACTGGATATAGAGCCCATGCAGTGTTTGTTTTCATTATGTAGTATAAGATGTTGCCACATAAGTCTTCTATGCGTTTAGTAGTGTTCCGAGAAGATGTTTTCATCACTTCATAAACAGCAGCTCTTTGATGATGCTGAAGTTTAATTAAATGTCTCTTCAGGTGGGTTTTCAGATTTCTAAACCATCTCTCTTGATTTTCTCCTTGTTTGCATACATAGGTTAAATCTTTAACATTGAAGTAACCTTTTATGTTAGAATGTTTGTCTGAAGCACATGCTTTGGGGTCTGTGCAAGCTATGCAATATAATGTAAACATTTTATCATCAGAAGCATCATCAATATCTTCTTGATTATCATCATCTTCATCCTCAACAGCTATATCTACATCAGGCATATTAGTGTCACTATTTGCAATGTTTTCCATTATATCACTTGGTACTGAAAATGAATCATCAGCATGCCCTAGATCCTTCTTTTCCACCAATTTGAATGTAGATTTGATCAAATCATTGTTCAGGATTTCTTGTATTGATTTACACTTGCTTAAATGGGCTATGGAAATGTCAAATTTGTTGCTTTTTGCTTTATTAGATTTGGATGCAACACTTGAACTTGAAGGCATATTTTGACTCTTCTCTTTATTAACCACAACAGCTTGGTGAGTTTCTTTTGTTAGGCGCAAAATTGCATTCAATGTCTTCTGGATTTGGGAATTTTCAAATTCCTCTAAAGCAGTTTTGTTAGTCTGATGCGCAGATTCCTCACTTACCTTTTGTTTCTTAGGTGGAGGAGAAGCACTTTCTTCAGTCTGTGAAACATCTAGTGAAAAAGTTTCATTTTCTAGATTAGCAGTTGATGAAGTTGGTTCATTTTTCTGAGGTCTAGCACTAGCACATTTTGTGAACAAACTAAATGACTGCTTTGCCGTATCTCTTTGCTGCACTTCATCCTGGTATTTTTACTGCAATATCTAAGCTGTGGGCCCAAACTCTGGGACCTCTTGTATTGTAACAAATATTTTTTTTGGAATTAAAATGTTCCTCCCAGTTGTGCTTCTTTGAATATTTCTTCTTGCATTGACCACAAAAGTAACCCCTTTTAACACCCTCACTTTTCTCTCCAACTTCATCAATATTAGGATCCATTATTGATTATTGACTACCTGAAAAAATACAAAATAAGTAAAAGTTAGTAAATATAGTATGGTAAAAGTGAGTAAAAGTAAGTAAATGTAGTACAATGAAAGTAAGTAAAAGTAAGTGCTTTAAACTTAGTAAAAGTAAGGAAGAGTAAGTAAAAGTAGGTAAGTTAAAGTAAGTAAAAGTAAGTTTAAACTTAACTAAACTTTTCAATTCTAGAGTCATGGTGGATTACTTAAAACCGCACAAGTAATTATCTGGCCAATTTATCAAACCTGGCCGAGATCAATGGAACATAGTCCAATCCTGATAATTTTATATTAAAAAAATATACGTTTTAATAAAATTTTAATTATCAAAACATTGAAGCTTAACAAAAAATAAAAATAATTGTTAAATATGGAATTACCAACTAAACTTAAAATAACTAAATTTGTAATTTAAAAAAATTGGTTTGTACAAGAACGTATACGCAAAAAATTGCATAACGTCTAGCGGATGAACAAAACCCAAACCCAAATTTACTTTTTCTCATGGTCAAATTTACTGGAGCAATGCTCCCAAGATCCCAGGAATCTGGAGTCATGCTCACTCACTAAACATTCATTCATAAAATGTTACAACCGTTTGTAGTACACACAACAAATATATGCCAGGGGTCGCTATCTGTTCTCAAGAGTGTCCTGAGAATAATGAGCGCAACTGTACATAAGGAGTGATATATATATATATATGTGTGTGTGTGTGTGTGTGTGCATAATTTTCACTCAGAATGGTTCCCTGAGGTTTTCTTATGATACACACAGACCGTCCATGGAACAAGGAACTTTTCTAGGAAAATTAAATCCACTATAGTCCGAATAAGTAATGGTAAATGACAAATACTATAGTTTTTCCTTTTTCATGATGCTAGCCCGACGTGGGCAACGGGTCACTCGCAAAGAGGTCCTAAAAATATAGCTTCCCTCACCAGCTATCTGCAAAGTAAATAGGATCCAGCTTTGGGGCAGGATCTTGGGCTTAAAGCATCCAAGCCCAGCTACATTTAGAACCTCAATATAAGCAAAAGACTCGCTGCCTTCACGTCAGATTGAATACATCAAAGAAAAAGGGGTAACTATTACATTTTTAGCCAAAAAACAAAACGTAAAGCTCAACTGGCAGAATTGAGCGTCCACTTTTCAAGGCACATAACATGTCCGTTTCATGATGGGAATGAACTCAGAGTGGTTCCCTGAGGTTTTTGGCTAAAAATAAAATAGTTACCCCTTTTTCTTTGATGTATTCAATCTGACGTGAAGGCAGCGAGTCTTTTGCTTATATTGAGGTTCCCAATGTGGCTGGGATAGGCTGATTTAAACCCTAGATCCTGTCCCAAAGCTGGATCCTATCTGCTTTGCAGATAGCTGGTGAAGGAAGCTATATTTTTAGGACCTCTTTGCGAGTGACCCGTTGCACGTCGGGCTAGCATCATGAAAAAGAAAAAACTATTATTTGTCATTTACCATTACTTATTCGGACTATAGTGGATTTAGTTTTCCTAGAAGAGTTCCTTGTTCCATGCACGGTCTGTGTGTATCATATATATATATATATATATATATATATATATATATATATATATATACGATGTGGTTTATGGTTTGTATTCCTACTTTCGTTCATTCGTTCATTGGGAATCTTAATAATGAATAGGAAACCAACATTTATCTTTATTCTTATTGTAACATTTCGGGAAATTCTCTCCCATTTTCAGAGATGTAAATAGTATACGAAAAACTAAATTTCTTATTTTAAAAATTAAAATACATTCATTAAAATTAACAGTTTAAAATGTAACAGTATCGAGCTATTATATAAAAGTGAAAATTAAATTCTACTACTGTACTTACTGGTGTTTGAGATTAGTCAGGACACCATATTTAGTTCAACATAAGACTGAGCTGTTCGTTTCAGGACGGTCGTAACTGTCGAATATATAATGATTCCAGAATGCGCAGTTCTAGCTTGGTTGGTTGTTATAATTTTGCTTTTTTATAATTATAGCTGGTTGTTACAATTTTTAATGAGTCATGAGTGATTAAGTAAATGACAATGTTCTCTGGTAGACGATTTGGTTACGCTTTATAATCGATAATTTGTTCTATACGATTTACCTGTACGTTTGCATTCAGGGATAAATTAAATTGGCGCTCTGAGGCCCCAATGTGGCAGACTGAGCAGTTTGCGCACGTAAATTTGTACATATGTGAACTAAAGCTCGCTGGAACGATTAGGTATTATTATTATTAATAAATATCAGTTTCAAACTTACTTGGGGATGTAGTCAAGATACGAGTTTTATAATTTCTATTTTCAATTTCAAATAAATTTTGTATGGGAATTTTATGTGAAGAGTATCGTTCGGTGCTGAATACGTAATTAGAAGTGGTTTCTAAATGTCTGTGTATAAGCGGAGGAGAAAATAATTATCTTGTGGAAACTTAGTAATGTAGTGAAGTTCGTTATCGAAGGAAGATCTTATACGTTTTGTCCATGACGATTTTAATGAGACTGACTTTAAAAATAAATGGTGTGTGGTTGTGAAAATGTTCTTAATCTCGTAGTAATAGATTTATGATAAGTTGAAATTGAAAAGGTATTATCATTCTTTTGTAACAGGGTATCTAAAAAAGAAACTAGGTTATTGTTCTCACGTTCTTTAGTAAAGTATATATTACGATGTTTATTGTTAAAATAATTTAGGAATTGTCCCTGTAACGTGTATATACTGTATTATCAACATATGTGGTATATAATAGCTGTTTATAAGTATTTGGGCAGTTTTGTAACCATATGTTCTCGTGATAGTCCAGGATATATATTTGCTAGAATACACGAGAATGGGAGCCCACTGCTCGTGAACATGTGGGATATATTTTATTATTAAATAAAAATATGTATCCTTATTTGCAAGATTAAAAAGTGTAGAAAATTCCTTTTTATCTAAATTTAATATATATATATATATATGATGAATTTCACAATTAAACACGTGAAATGAATTTACATTTGGGTTTGCAGCATATATATATATATATATATATATATATATATATATATTATATATATATATACACTCGTACTTATACGTACAAAGTGTAGTTATTCAGTGTAATACTTTCGTAACATATATAGGTGAAATAAAACCAAATTAGACCAAACACCGACTTCACTTATAAAACAATAATGTAAAAAAAGCCTCTGCAGGCCTTAATGCCTTTCCCCAAATGAACAATTCTTATTTTGCTTATCCTTTGATCAAACGTCTTGAATGCCCCATTAGTCTTGTCCTCTAACTCCCCGATCGAAGCTTATTGGTAAACTTGGGACAAAGTTACACTATTAACACGACAAACTTTTTATTAGATAAATACAGCACATAAAAATCGTACTCTCTCTCTCCTTCCCGAATGGCTGGTGTAAATTGCTAACTTTGGAAGCTACAAACCCTGCATGTAAAATGTCGCAAACTCGGCTTCGAGCCACATTAAATTTGAGAGAGGACAAACTATTATGTTTATACAACTCCGGACCAAAAAAGAAAAAATAGGATACTGCCTCAAATGCGCTCATGACCTTCATAATACCTCTAATTTATGTCTTCATGAGAAATATCGAGTATCTCTGACGTTATGATAAAAAGACACTTCTGTGTGAGAGTTTAAAAAAAATATAGCAAAAACCTTATTCAATAGTGAAAAGTTAATGCACAGCGACATACCAAAATAGTAGAATATCTTGTCAGGTGTTACAAAAAAAACAATAAATTCATTATGTTGAGTACTGCCAATATATTACACCTTTATCAGAGACTTTTTAATTCCGCGTCTTAGTATTTAGTTGGTTCACCCTCAACCTTGGTTACGGCCTCCAATCAACAAACGTCTTGCATTCTTCTGTAGTTATTGATTGCCCGGTTGCCCATCAAACATCTCTTCAGTTCACTAAATGTTCCTGGTTTACCCTTTTGGACCTTCTGTTTAGCAATATTCCAAAGATTTTCTATCAGATTAAGATCGGGACAATTAGCTCGCCATGGTAGTACTTCAATTTCATACGCATCAAACTACGCAGATGCCGCACGAGCTGGGTCGGGTATGTTGAAAAATAAATGGTTCGTCTCCATACAGCTGTTCTGCAGACTCCAGCATGAAATATTCTAAGATTTCTCGAGAAACGTGACCATTGACAGTTCTCTTTACAAATGCAAGTGACCCCACACCATTTGCGTTCATGCAACCACACACTAATATTCTAATATTTTGGTATGTCGTTATGCATTAACTTTTCACTATTGAATAAGGTTTTTGCATATTTTATTTCAAAACTATCACACAGAGGACTTTTTATCATAATGATGTCACAACTGCTCGATATTCATCATGAAGGTGCATAACTTAAAGGTATTATCAAGTTCATGAGCGAATTTGAGACAGTACTCTATTTTTTGGTGCGGAGTTGTATAGTATACTGGCGTACAATCACAAGTCAAAACAAGAACTATGTCGGAAAGACATCACTACCCCAGCCTATATTTGTTTACTTAACTTTTTGTGCAAGAACTTGATTCTTGCTCAACACACATCGTCTTGTGATGATACATATACATGAAGTTTCATCAATTTATGTTGAGTGCTTCAAAAGTTATGACGCGAACCTCCGTTTCACTCTTTGTCCTCGATGCAACGACCTGATTCTTGCTCGTGATACATCGTCTTGTGATCATACACATGAAATGAAATTTCATTAATTAATGTCCAACGGTTCAAATGTTATGACGTAGTCACGAAAAAGCTCCATTTGAACTGTGACCTCTATTTGTGACCTTGACCTATGATACAGGGACCCGAACTTTGCTCAAGACATCATCTTATGATGAGCCATATGTGTGTGTGAATTTTCATCAATTTATGTAGAACGGTTCAAAATTTATGTGCGGACATGAAAGTGTGACGAACAGACGGGCGGACGGACAAGTACAATCCAGTATGGCAAACTTTTAGATCCATAACACTAACAAAATATTTTTCTTTCTTCGAATGAATTTATTGCGAGTCCAATGTACTTTTTTGCGCCGATTACGAATTTGAAAACAGAATGTTTATATCACCCACCAATTTCGAAGGAAAGGCAAATGAAAATTGAAAGATTTTCTTACTTTTTCGGCATATTTAATCGTGCAAAAAAGAAGAGTACCTTACCTAAAATGATTTTGCAGCCGATTTTGGCTTACAACTAGTACTAGGGGCTTCTCTTATAAATGTTATACTCTTCTGGGTTTATTCCCGTATAACAGAAAGTACTCTCGATGATGATGACGACTTGAAGACGTCGTCTCGATGTCTGGCTTCTCCAGGCCCATAAAATTAGAGTGCGATATTTAAGGGATCACCTGGGGAAAAAACTCGTTGGCAAAATTTTTCTCTCTACTTGAATTGAAAGTGCTTTTACAGATTAAATTAATTTAATCGAATGTCAAGTCGTTATTGGATCGACTTTAAATCAAAGTTACCTTACTTCTAAATTATATTAAATCTCTGAGTCGATAGACACGGATTCTCTCTACCGTTGCCTCTATTTATCTCAAGACTTCTTAACACGACTCGAGCCCTGTACGGATTAGTTCTCTACGTAACCGGAGACTCGTGACTAACATTGCTTATTCTAATATCGTCTATTCGCTTCTACTCTCTACAGATTGCGCCTTGCAGTTGCAACCCGGAGTTCCGAAATTAATCGCGCGGTGTCGGAATCTGGCGTATCGGAATCCGATATACGGACTGGGCCTTACAGCCGCAATCCGGAGACTCCGCGATTAACACCCGCGTGCAGAAATCTGAATTTCAGGGTGCTGAGACCCTTCTTTTATTTTCGAAAAAACGGAAATCCTCCACATCAGGGGTTTTCAAACTGTTCCGCGAGAACTTGATGGGGTTCCGTGGGGCATGTCATGAGAGACTGAGAAGGAGAGAGAGGTAAGATAAAATAATATTAACTGGCATGGATGAATTTACGATATATATTCTGCGAATTCAGTGAGTGTGTTTCGAAAGGCTTAGGCAAAAAGAGAGTGGGCGAGAGAATTTTAATTCAAACGATGAGATATCCAGAATAAGTGTTGCCCTCTTGCAGCCACAGTAAGAAACAGGAGCCCATTTTGCAAACAAAGCACAGCTGAAGACCACAAGCACTGGTCTGATTGATTTGGCGAGTTTTTCTATGTTTTTAGGTTTAGTTCTCTCAGTTCACGGAAGTTTTGATCACAGAAATGTGTGTTAGCTTTCACAATGCATATTATACAAATATATGATGTTTTATAAAAATCTTTGCTAACGGAAACTTTAATTTTACAATAAACATGATATTTTTTATACTTATAATTTCTTTTATGCTGACAGTAATGTGGGGACGAATTTAAAATAAATAGGTCAATAAAAGTAAATTGTCTTTTTTTCTTGTAAATTTCTAAACTTATAGTTACATGAATTTCACAAAAAAAATATGTATGTAAATTTCATAAATTACATATATAAACTGCAATGAGCATAAATTGTGGTTTATTACCATTGGCCTTATATCATTTGAAATTTTACCTGTTGGTCAAGGTTCCGCGAATTTTTTTTTTTAATAAAGGTTCCGTGGCTTCACAAAGTTTGAAAAAAACTGCTCTACGCCACCGCACGAGGTGCGTATGACTTCTGTTTAGAAGAGATTCATTAACACGAGGTGTTTAC
The DNA here is from genome assembly GCA_023014485.1 of Bathynomus jamesi. Classification (NCBI taxonomy): domain Eukaryota; kingdom Metazoa; phylum Arthropoda; class Malacostraca; order Isopoda; family Cirolanidae; genus Bathynomus; species Bathynomus jamesi. The sequence goes on along the minus strand of JAJOZX010011770.1, from coordinate 17,341 downwards.
GTCACTTAGCGTGTGACTTCTGTTTGGAAGGAAATCACGAGTGAATAATATAATTCTTAAAATAATCTAAACCATTTGTGTTGCCAGGGCGCGGCTCTACTTCAAAGATGAATATGCAAAGTACGCCAATTGTATGGAATTAAATAAACTTTGTACTAATGGGGGCGTCGTTAGACTTACGGGAGTAATAAGTTCTTCGTAAACTTGAAATTGAAGTTCCTTGAGGGAATATAACAGCCATAATATAAAATGTGTCCAACAGTAGTCGGCCAACGTACTGGGGCTATATCTTCCTTGGTACCGCTTTTCCATGGTTGATATATCGTGATGAAATCTTTCACCATGCTCATCGCTGACAGTGCCCAGGTTTGATGGGAAGAAGTCCAGGCTGGAGTGCAGGAAATGCATTTTCAAAATACACCCCGTGGTTTGGTAAGCACTAAGCATTTGCTCCACCAAGGAAACAATTTTCTGATTTGACGCTGCCGAGGAAATTCGTAGTCAATTCTTTAAAAGCTTTCCATGCTGTTCTTTCAACCTCATTCAAAGACTCATCAAATGCAGTCTTTCATCACTTCTCTGATCTCTGTGCACAAAAAATGCCTTTTTCGATTTTCGCTTCGCTGATTCTAGGGAACTTCTGTTTTAAATATAGAAATCCAGTGTCCGTCTTTATTCATGCCTTTTACAAAACTTTTCATCAAACCAAGTTTGATATGGAGAATTGATAAGAAAACTTTAATGACTCCCCTTAGCTCGGTTGTCCCACTCGCAGAGGAAACAAGATAACTTTGTGTATCCTAATTGTAAGCCGAGGAGAAGTGCAATCACTTTCAGACCACCACAGATATGCCAGGAGTGTTTATCAGTCAATATGTTTCAAAAGTAAATGTATATTATCATATGATTCCTTCATATGAACTTTATGTGTAATCGGAACTAAAGGACAGATATTACAGTTGTGCAATAGTACAGCTTTCAAACTCAACTTTGATGAATCGACAAAAAGCCTCTATTCTTTAGGACTGTGCTCTCGACCATGTGCCTCCATGGGAGCGTTCATATCATTACAATACACAAAATCACTTTCCATAGAGAAAAATGATGTGAAGTGTGTCTGACGCTTACGAAATGATGATATTTTTAGTCTTTTGTAAGAAATTCCAACCTTTTAATCTAAAACCTAAGAGCTCAGCCTGATTTTTAGATAGATTCAACTCTGTGACAAGATCATTTAATTCTGACTGAGAAATTAAATGAGGTTCATCCGACGAAGGTGATTAAAATTGTGTATCCATGCCATCTTGTGTATCCATGCCATCTTGTCTGTCCAAAGGTTCATTACGAGATTCATCATCATCATCAGGTTCGTAGACGACGTCAATAATGTCCCTGATGTGGACGATCTCGTTCCATTTAGCAGCGAGACTACTTTGGATGAAATAACTGTTTACGAGGGTGAGATTGCGCATTATATCGATAGGCTAAAAGTTAGCAAGGCTCCAGGCCCTGACGCGTTTTATCCCAGACATCTGAAAGAGTTGAAAGACGTTATCGTAGGCCCCTTAACGAAGATTTTTAATCAGTTACTGGAAATGGGGATTATTCCTGAAGAATTCAAATTAGCTAACGTCACGCCCATTTTTAAAAAAGGCGACCGCACAGTAACCAGCAATTATAGGCCCATTAGCTTAACGTCAATTGTCGGTAAACTTTTGGAATCCGTAGTTAGGGATTGTATCATCGATCACTTAGAAAGTAGAGATTTGATTAATAGTAGTCAGCATGGGTTTCGACGCCAGAGATCTTGTTTAACTAATTTGTTAGAATTTTATAACGAAATAGTGCGCGAATACGATAGGCATAGAACGGCTGACGTTATTTATTTAGATTTTAAAAAAGCGTTCGATACAGTTCAGCATAGAAGATTAATTGCGAAGGTTAAAGCGCACGGTATGCGCTGTCAGGTAGCTAACTGGTTAGAGGAATGGCTTCGTGCTATGAGACAGAGGGTCGTTGTTAATGGTAGTGAATCGGGGTGGTTGGATGTAAGTAGCGGTGTCCCACAGGGTTGTGTTTCAATGTGTTAGGCCCATTGCTATTCGTAATTTACATTAACGACATAGATGTAGGATTGACTAGCAACGTGTCAAAATTCGCGGACGATACTAAAATAGGCGGTAAGGTTGTTAACGAGGACGATAGAAATAGGCTGCAAGACGATGTAAATACGATTATGGAGTGGACGGATAAGTGGCAGATGCAATTTAACGTTGACAAATGTAAAGTTTTGCATATAGGTTCTCGTAACAATAATTACACATACACGATGGATTTTAGAGAGTTAGCGAGCGTTGACGAGGAAGTATTTGCCCGTATTTGCGTGAGGATATTGATAAGTTAGAAAGGGTTCAGCGTCGCGCCACGAAACTAATTCCGTCATAATTCAATAAGGGGGGAGCTCATTGAAGTTTTCAAAATCGTTAATAAAATCGATAACGTAAATTTTGATAAACTGTTCATTTTCGATAATAGCAATACTCGTAATGACGGATTTAAGTTGCGTGGCAGACGTTTCATTACTAATATCGCTAAAAACTTCTTTACGTTTAAATTAATTGATAAATGGAATTATCTTCCCGCGTCAGTCGTGAACTCTACCAGCGTTAATGTGTTTAAGAACCGTTTAGATAGACATTTTAAAAATATTAACATTGTTTAATATAATAATAAAACAATTAGTAACAGGAACTGTAGGGGTGGTGATGGGGGATGAGTCTGCTGACTACTAATGCCAGCTTGTGACATGCCAGCGTGATATATGCCAGCAAAAAAAAAAAAAAATTAGACTAACACGAACTTAGATGTAGCTCGTAGCATAAACTAACCCACTTTTTATTTTTTTTTCTCCCCTTATTTGCATGTCTGAAACTCTCTTCATTGCATGGTATGATAGTATTTGAGTTAAGAATGTGTTGCATGGTTTGTAATGCGTTCTTATTTTACTTCTTTCACCCCTTTCCAGCAGAGTGGGCTGCATCCTTTACCTCCCTAGGGAGTGGAGGACCGGTCTGCAACAGCTAGAAGTATTCTCTTCGACTATTTTTCTGACTTGTCGGCAGTGGCCGGCGGATGATGATTTTGTCCTTCTTTCTCTTTTTCTGAGTGAATTTTAACCCACGAGTGATAGGTTTTGCTACTTACTTAACCTTTTGAGTGGATCTTAGGGTCTTTGTTAGCCTTAGCTTCTGTAGATCATCATCTAAAGTCTGTCTTTGGTGGTTTTGGTACTAGCAAATCGTCACCCAATGTGAAAGAGGTCGCATGGCTGACAGTAAATTAGGATATTGAATCGATATATATATATATATATATATATATATCTATATATATCTTTGGTTAGCTTCAGCCCGAATTGTTCATTCTGACGAAGGTCAAGCTTGTCACTCCACCTTAGACCTACAGTTTGACGTGGAATCCAAACCACGCCGCACCAGCAGCCCACCGTCTTAACGAGGCCACCTAGGGTACCCATTTATCTACCAACCACTTTCTTTGTGTGGAAGGATAAACAGCTGGGTTTTGCTGCGCGCCGGCTGCCGTCACCGGGTCTCGAACCTGGGGCCGATGGATTCGTAGTCAGCGACGCTAACCACTACACCACCGAGGCGCTTGACATATATATATATATATATATATATGTTACGTAACATGTATATATGTTACGGCTTTTGCATAATGGCATTAAATGCCAGGCCACTTTGCAAACAGGCCAGCATATTGGCCATTTCGAAAAATGACTGGTAATGCAGAACTTCACATTGAACTGGACGGTGAATGGCCGGTTAGGATAACTGATTGCCCGGTTAGGTTAACTGAATACTCGGTTAGGTCAACTGTCCGCCCGTGACGATTGGTTAGGTTAAGGCGTGATATTGGCCTTTTTACAAATGGGACGGCCATTTTTCAAAAAGGCCGATTTCGCAAAAAGGCCGTCACATATATGTTATGATGTATATATATATATATATATGCATATTATATATAAACATGTAAATATAAATAATAATAATATGAATAATATAAAGATTTTATACAAAATAAATGACTCGCAATAAATCTCGTATTATGATGCAAACTGACGAATGTTATCTCGATCTCAAAAGGTTTTAAATTGCATATCCCTCAAAAACTGTCGGTGATAGAAAAAAATCTGTTTTCATTTTCGTAATCAGCGTAAAAAAGAACAAAAGATTCACCCACATTTATCAAAAGAAGAAAAACTTTGTTGAACAGTGTAATTTTTGTAGGGATACCTTCGTTACCTTGGCTTTGCTTCCGCCCGAATTGTTCATTCTGACGAAGGTCAAACTTGTCACTCCATCTTTGACCTACAGTTTAACGTGGAATCCGAACCACGTCCCACCATGGGTGGTCAGGAATTACAAAGTCCTGGCCCGGACTCGATCTCACGACTTCCCGATCAGCAGCACAGCGACTTAACCACTAAGCTACTCAAGGTACCCCTTTATCTACCAACCAGTTTTTATTGTCTGGAAGAATAAACAGCTGGGTTTTGCTGCGCGCCACCTGCCGTCACCAGGTTTCGAACCTGGGACCGGTGGACTCGTAGCCAGCAATGTTAACCACTACACCACCAAGGTGCAATGCCAGTGCCGTATAAATCTAGTGACGATTATACCATACAGGTCTAGACGAACAGAGCCATTTTTATTTTTAAGTAGGGTTATTCATACTAGAGAACAGAAACCTTATGAAAGCCTACTTGCAAATGTTATTTGCCTATAATCTTGCGTGGTAGCCCAACAGGAAACCATAAATCCCTCAAGGGCGTTCAATCTAGGCACAGACCGAATCAATATGTGAAAACAGTCTCCGATGAGAAGAAACTAGATGCTCTAATAAATTAGCGGCAAGAAATAAAACCCCTTTCAATAACGTACAAACCTTATACACTTATATTTACGTAATTCATAAGTATTGGGATGCACATAAATATTCAGGCTTCGAATAAAGGCCACAAATGAAATTCATCAATCTTTTACCTCTTAAATATCGTTCTAAACGTTAACATTATAACGAATCGTATTGCACGAACAGAGCGGTGACACGGCGAGCCTCCAGACCCCGACTTCATCAAAATATTCTCATCAGGTAAACAATTCCTTTTCCTTCTAATACCCGTAACCGATATTCATATTAATTAATAACGTAATTAGGTGAACTAAAGCCCTTAAACACGGAAGGTTCGCTCTCTGCACGAGGTTTAATGGTATTTGTATGCTTCATATTACACGCAAGCCCCAACCGTTAAGGTTCGCAACGCACGAACTTCCCCGGGCCTCGCCTCAGATGTTTAAAAGGATTAAAAAGAAACTGATTCTTGCTAAGGAAAAGTCGGAAATGATTTCGAGAAACTGCAAAATTCGAACAAACAGTGGACCCAAACCTGCCTCAGTGGGGAAGGGCTTGCGGGTCAGGAAAAAGCTTGTCTCAGGAACCCAAACGAAAGAAGAACAGGTCCAGACAGGTCCAGAGCAGCGGTACTCAAAAAAGAAGGGGTACCTTCTATGGAGGGGGGAACTCAAATCTTAAAAAAAACGTCTTAGCTACGCGTAGCCTGCATAAAACATTTTAAGCAGTCTGTAATAAGAGCAAAGATTGTAGTTTTACTGACTAAGCGAGTCTATGTTGCCAAATACTACATTATTTCTTTTTTTTTAATCATTACCATATTCTTAATGCTTAGAGGTAATACACATTTAAATCCCAATGTCTTTCCTGAAATAAGATCCGGCTATGTTTTACAGTAGAGATACTTTGGATTCCAGTGTAAATTATATTATTCCTCAAATATTTTCCGAGGGAAGAATAAGAAACGGGTGTGTGAAATTTATGATCTATGAAGGGATGCCTGAGCGTAAACGTTTGAGAGAGCTGCCACTAAAAGCATCATATAAGCCTAATTCGTATATCGGAAAGCGTATCTTACGTGTGTACGTTCATTCTACAATCGGATCGTCTATAATAATAATCTTATATATACATATTATAATAATAATAATAATAATAATAATAATAATAACTAAGAAGGGCAGAAATTGCCACGGCGCTCAGGCCAAACTAATGTAGCCCAAAATTATAAAAAATGCAACCAATTAACGATGCCTTTAATTCGCCGAATTATTTTCTAATTCTTATATTTTTTACTTCTATTCACGATAAGATACTGTACATAATTCCACTTAATAAATTATACTAATTTATAATTTTCTAAACACTACGGTGCACACAAAATTAACCGCCCTCCTATTACTCATCATTAATATTATGATGCTGATAGAGACAGAACAAAACGTCAATTTATTCACTACGAGGTACAAAAACATTATATATATATATATATGGTGGTGGTGTGTTAGCGTCGCTGACTACGAATTCATCGGCCACAGGATCAAGACCAGGTGACGGCAGGCGGCGCGCAGCAAAACCCAGCTGTTCATCCTTCCACACAATAAAAAAATATGGGTTGGTAAATAACCACTAGGCTACACAGGGTACCCATTTAAGACGCTAGGCTCCTGGTGGGGCGTGGTTCGGACTCAACGTTAAACTGTACGTCTAAAGTGGCGTGACAAGCTTGACCTTCGTCAGAATGAACAATTCAGGGGGAAGCAAAACCAAGGTTTTATATATATGAACACAAAAGCTGAAAAAAGGACGTCATTTTTCCTAGAAGAGAAAAACAATAGCAAATGTTATTATGCTTACAAACAACCTCTGCCTGATATTACCTAAAATTTTGAAATCTAATTTTAAACAACGGATGACAAATGAGAAACTATCCCGTATCCGGCCTGATAGTGGAAATCACTATCCAGTGCACCCCTAGTCATAAACCACAGTAGACTCAGATTTCGAAAAGAAGGAAAGTGAAAATTTGCGGAGAACAGAAGAATATAGACTAAAAAGAAAAAAAAAATGGCTAAATATACGAGTAAAAATAATATTTGTGAAAACTGTTCTAAAATCATGAAGTTGAACAAAACCAAACTATACCTAAAGCAATGTGTTGCCTGAAATGCATACTGTGCAATGCATTTCAACGCAACAAATGCATCAATTTGGGGAATAAAGGATAAAAAAGTGATGAACAGAACGAATAATAAAATCTTGTCTTTATAGCTCACGTTTGCCTCAAGTAAATGGAGAAGCAGAGAAAAGAAGTACAAACGAGACTCGATAGACCTAATGTTGAAAAAGAAGCGACAGATACTTTAGGTGAAGAAATTATTACAACAAATTTACTGATAATACACCGGGTAAACCAAATACGCCGAAAGTAACTTAGAGTACGGATCACTGAGGAAATGCGACAAAGAGAAGTGGTGAAGGATACTTAGCCATAGAAATAGTACAAATAAAAGGAGTATTACATATGTAGTACAATATATTGTAGTATTATTAACAGCTTCATGAATGAAAACGGAAGCACACCGAAGATTAAACCAAAATCTACCTAATACCTAGTCCTCTCCCTACTTTAGAGAGACGTCTCTGGTTGGATTGTGCCACATAATATGGGCAACGATTGAGCAACTCATTTTTAATCACTTGCCTCATAAAAACCTCTACTCGTAAGTGGGAGACTTAAATACAGTGGGTGATCATCCACGAAAAACTCTCCATACGGGACAAGTACACGGGGAATCTCCCATTGATATTCCTCGCGGCAAAGAGATTTTCTCTATTCTCGTGGTTGCACAACACCGCGAGGTATTAACGACTCAATAAATCACTCGCGGCATAAATACCTCTCACGGTGAAGATCCAAGTTAAAACTTGGCGTCATTCAAAGAGTTGGCAGACATATACACACGACAAACATTCAGTTACATTTCAGACAATTCAGTTGTTAACATGTCTAAGAATAGAGTAGATAAGTATTTTGTAGAAATATAACTTATGGAAAAACTACACATGCCTGTCATACACTTTACATTACAGTTCACAAAGCCTAATTCAAACCCAGGCTTATACATGCCTACAATATGGTATCGTATATGGTACCTTTATTTCATAATAATTAAATACAAATTATTAATTTATTGTAATATATATATATATATATATATATGTAGCGGATCGACAAGAAATAGACCAACAAATAGACGGAAATACTTTCCTTCCACGCTACCATCAAACAGTCTTGGAACATACATGGGCAAACAAACAATGGAAAGTCTGTTTCTTCCCAAAAGGCGCGAATGTAAGCTTTTATCAACTAAAGGACGCGCGGACAAAGCGTCTTAAGATTTGGTACAGTCCTACGTCACAGGAACTACGTATAAAAGCGAGCTTCCACTTGCTTTCTTCCTCACTCTCACTCACTGGTACTCACATCATCGAACGTGAGCAACACGTCCACCAACCGCTTTCCGGCCCCCTGGCCGAGGGGCGCGGCCGCTACTTTCTTCAAGGCCTACAATTTATCATCAAGTAAGATCTACAGACCACCTGCAGAAGCAATCCTTCGAGGCCCAACCGGAATCGTTTCGGGCCTGCGGTTTGCCGGGTCGGCCTTCAAGTTTCTCCACATTCCTCGGTATATTCCTGCAAGATCATAAGGCCAGCCTGCATCTCGAGAAGTAACATCACCTCAGGCTTCCGAACGAAGCCTACATCCATCATCTCAAGAGGCTTAACGGACAACGACAACTCGAGTTTTCGGTAATAGATCTTTCTCCAACCCACCTTCAAGAGTTTACATCGTCCTAAGATAAGTACCTCCTATTCTAAGTACTCTTGTGAAGCCTACATTAGCCTACCGCCGAACGGTAGGCTATACTCCCAAAGTGTGTAATCACGCGTTCCAACTGACTCTCGTGAAAGAACGCAGTAGGCCTGTCATCCAATTCAAGTGTCATTACAATACCGTAATTCCGCGTATCATCCATTATGATGTTCAATTCATATATTTGTGTGTTAACTAAATGTTCTCTTGACATAATCATTTAACATCACATAATGGTCTTCTATATAAATGATATTTGTGTATTTGTCAAGCATTTCAATTCATTATTATTAGGCCACATCAATTATTCTATGTGCATCCATGCAATCATTTAGCCTACTTAATCAGTGTCAAGTATTCCATTCAATGTACCAAACGCACGTGCATTCTTTATATCATTTACTAGGCCCATTCAATGTTCCATGCCGCATGCCATTTACATACCATCGATGAGTATTACATTATTTATACGTGTCAATTAAGCTATTAACATTTCATCTTATTAGCTAAGTCTCTGTCACAAACATAACGTAAAACTACCAATTAATTACTGTCAATTCTTTGTTATATCACAGTGAATAAATAACGGCTTTATTTTCATAATAAAATACAAAACATAAGGTGTCTTTCATAACCTTAATATTAATTTGCTTGGGTGTAAACCAAGCTGGTGACCTCGCTGCCTTTTCGGTCACTTCCAATAGTATGGTGGGCCTAATCAAATAACCATTCATTCCAATCGGTGATACTGTATAACAATATAAATTATTTAACCCAGCCTTTCATTAATAAGCAGTCAGTCATTGCCTTAATCAATCATTGCATACAATTAAATCATTATCACCTTCAACGGCTAAAACTAGGTCCACTATAAAAATTTTTGTTTTTGTGTAGTTTAATTAAGAAAATATTTATATTAATTTTCACAGTGAAAATACAATGGTAAGACTGACTAGAAAGCTTAATAATTCGATAATGACCTTTGAAATGCGCTCGTTTATGTGAGGCTTAATGGTATACAAAATG
>JAJOZX010011770.1:0-5000 GCA_023014485.1 Bathynomus jamesi | reverse complement strand
AGCCTTACTTATATCAAGGAAACAGCTATAAATGGTTGAATTACTGTCAATGCATTTAGATATTGATTCTTTAAATACATAGATACACAGGTCAGTTGAGTGGGACCTTTTAAAGCCAAACTGATTTGGAGATGTCCATAGGAAATCATTTAATCGGAGTAACAAGTTTTTCTAGTAGTTTCGAGAAGCAGGAAGCAAAAGCAATAGGCCTGTAATTATTGCTGGACAGAATGTCTCCGTACTTATTTTTGACCAGGGGCAAGATATATATATACCCTCATGAACTCTTCAAGGATATAGCTATGAGCAAGCATGGCTGATAGGAGCAATGATATATGCAGACATACTACGTCATTTGCATATTTTAAGTGCTCATTCGATAAGTCATCTACCCCTGACGCAGAACCAGTCTTTAACTCTTTAATTAACCTCTTTACTTCAGAAAATGATATCAAAATATTTTCCCTTGTCCCTCCCACAATCGTTTCGCTGTAATCTATCTTAAGATTATCCCTACTCACACTATTAAGAATGTTAGAGTAGTGATTTTTCCACAGCTTTGCAATTTCATCCTCCCCCGACACCCCATCGATTGTCGGAGGGAGGACATTTTTGACACCCGTTTGATTCTTAACAAATTTCCAAAATTTGTTATTATCGTTATTTATGCAAGCTTCACAGGCTTTTGATGCTCGGAATAGACTCTTCTTCCTGCTTACATCGCCTTATGGCCGCCTTATACTGACCCCGACTTCTACACATATTTATGTATACTGGTCCTAATCTGGGTCTACCATGAAAGCACCACAAATCATAGGCGTCTTTCGATTCCCTCTTCAGGGGGGCAATAAAATCATTCCATCCAGGAATAACCTTAGTATGATAGTTGTAAGATTTAATCAAGGGGCTTCCTGCTTCTCTTAACAGGGATATTATCTTACTATAATACCTATCTATGAGTTTACAGTGAGAATCATTTGAGCAAGGATTATTACAGGCAAGGTGCAAAATTTCTAAATTATTAAAGAGGTGACATGTTCTGTCTTTGTATTCTATTCTCTGCTGCATATTAACATTGGACCAATCGACGCGATTATTCTTACCTATTGAGTTCTTGTTAAGTCGTGTTGCGCATAAATTGGTAACGTTAATTAATATTTCTAATGGTCTATGATCAGAAAGAAGGAAATCATGCAAAATATGAACTCTAACAATTCGATCCTTTAGATTATTATTAGTGAGACAATGATCAATCCACCTGGTGGTACCACTCATATCGCTAACGTATGTAAAAGTACCACTGGCTACCCCTAATACATCTACATCACTTATACTTAAATTGGCCGATTCGCACATGTTACTCAATTCTCCAAAGAATTCCGAGTTCACATGTGCGTTAAAGTCCCCCATTATTATACAGTGAGAATATTTGGGGTTATCTGATAATGACTTAATTTTGTACAGCAAATCAATGTATTCATCTAGATTACTGCCGTTGTTGTATGGTAAATAGCAGTTTACAATTAATATGCAATCATTGTTCACTTGTAATTCAATGCCTAACAACCTTACGTTATCGCTTGTTAAAAATCTTATATGTTTTGACAAATTTTTCCTTAATAAGAAAGCAACACCACCAAAAAGCCTACCGTACATTAATTCATCTGACAAGTCTACTGCTGATGACGCATGGTACATAAAGTCATCATGGATGGTAAAGAGGAATTTTAGCTCTTGCTTAGGTAGCCAGTGCTCCTGCAAGAGTATCAAATCTGCACTGTCGCAGATTTTATGAAGATCTACAGTTGAATTCCTCACTGACCTTGCATTATGAGACTATTTTCAACAAGTTATCCGCCATGACTGATAGAAAATTTATTATTAGTAAGATTATTATTATTATACACAGTACAACTTTCAGGCATTACCGTTAGGGCGACTATTATTATTATTATTATTTTGCCTGTTATCAAATCTCCTGGAAAAGTGAATAAACTCCTTAACAATAATACCGTCTGGCCATTGACTCATATTATACGGGTTGAAATGCGCATTTACACATTTAATTATTACTTTAAAAGTTATAATACGGAGATTTCGTGTTTAGTTTATTAACTATCACTATACTGTGTTCACCAATGATTTCTTCTATCATGTGTCGAATATGGCTTGCCTCGTTCGAGAGCTGAATTCGCGACACAAATAGGGTGAGATTCTCCATCGGTGGACTCGCCGCGGAGACCGGTTGAGGAGACCTTTGGGACTGGCGCCTATTAACCGTTACCCACCCGTCCTGCTCCCTCGATCTCCCTGAGGCAGTGTTCGCCTGCTTGGGGGATGGGTGGCACAACCTTTGAGGGATAGGAGGCCCCTCCCTTACTCTGTGGCTTGGTAAGGGTCTGTTAGCTGTGTTTATACCCTGACGGCCGCGCGTGCCTCTCCTTCTTCGGTGGGAGGGGGGGGGAACTGCGTACCGAGCGAGGCGTAATCGAACACCTCTCCTCTGCAGTGGGGGGCAGGGAAGAGGGCAATGATGCCTCGACTCTCGGCATTGGACCGTCCCTGTTCCGCATTGTGAGATCGGGAGCAGGAGTCCTTTCCTGAAAGGGAGGGGGGTTGACCGCCACCCCTGCATGCTGCGTTTCCACCCTATTTTCAGGGGGGGAGTTGGAGGCGGGGATTTCGTTTCCCTCGCTGCCCGACGCGCTTCTTGGAGATCTGGCTTGCTGAACTACTTCCGCGTAGCTAGGCTTTGGGAGGAGCGTCTCTTTCAACGCATCTAACTCTGACCGGAACTGTTCTATCGAAATCGCGTTTTTCTGATTTGACACCACGTGTTGGTGTTTCAGTTCAACTATCGACTTTTGTACCTCATTATACTGTTTGAGGAGCACCGAGACGTTTACGTCACCCATAGAGATTACCGGTATTCTATGGAAGTTAGTAACGTAAAAGGTAATATTATTCTCATTATCCCGGAGGGTCGACACTTTATTTATAATGTCTTTCAGGGTATTCTCGTTTTTAGAGTTACCTCTACGAGTTGGGAGGGAAGCACCGAACAGGGTGTTTAATTGTACCCTCGCATGTTCTATTTCTTCTGAATCATAAAAATCATGACAGACAGATACAAGAAGGTCTGACTTAATATGATCTACTTTGTCGAATATGAAACATAACAGAGGATTTTCTACAAGATTTACAGCAGACGACCCCATTGTATCTGTAACGGCTAGCGGGGAGCGTAGCAGGTGGGGGCTGGTTGGGGGTGGCGATGGGGGGAACGCCGAAAGGGGTCCCACTTTTTCGTCCCTTTAAATCATGCTCTGGATACCAACGGTTCGATGTTCAGGCATCTTTTCACATTAATTATGTAACTGTTTCTATGACACAAAAAGCATATACGCGGCGTTATTGTACGATTATACCGTAATGAAACATACATTTCCCGCGATCACCGTCAAAACTTTTACTATTAAACGGAAAATTCGCAGTGTATATGATGGGGGTAGGGCGGGAGAGGGGAAAGAGATGGGGATGCTAAAAGGAGTGCCCACTCCTTGTCCCTTTAAAACATGTAAGCGTGTAAGTTTGTAATTATATCTAAAGTAATAACACCTATTTATTTGCTTGGTCTTTCATTTAAGATTTCAGAGCCTTTCCCTGGCATTTTGAAAATATTTTGAACCGTTTATAGTTAAAAATTCACTCTTTCATTCGTTTTGTTCGTTCATTCGTTCGTATGCCCGCTATTTCAAGGTCACTGTTTACCTCCCTCCTCATAGGTCCAAGGAGGAAGTGCCGGATGTCGTTAGAAAATTTTGAGGATATATTAAATGTATTATTATTAATTAAGTATTGTGGACCATCTAATAAGATTGTAACTGGGTAATCTTGGCACATTTACAAATTTTATTGTATAGGTAACATACCGGTTCACTAACTTTAAACCCTGTTAATTTGGTAGTACGACGGAGCACAAAACTGAGAAGCGTCACTGGCACTGAAATGTATATATATATATATATGTGTGTGTGTATATGTGTCTATATATATATATATATATATATATATATATATATATATATATAGGGCGTCCCAAAAAATGTATACACACTTTAACAGCTGATAGCTCAATTGATGTTTCTTTCTTTCCAAGTTAAACCCACTAGAATTAATAATGGCAGTCAGACTAAGCTTTGAACAAAGGAAATTCATTCTAAAATGCTACTGGAAGTGTGAAACGCAGTTGAAGTGCAAAGACAGTTTAGGAGGGAGTTTCAAACAGATCCACCAACGCGACTTACCATCACTCGAATTAGAGATAAGTTTGAAGCCGATGGAACTGTTCATAATGTCCACAAGAAGCGTTCCGGAAGACCACGGACATCGACAAGCCCCACAAAGCAAGAAAGAGTACTGGAAACGTATCACCAAAGTCCAAGAAAATCTGTGCGGCAAGCGAGTCGTGAGGTAGGAATTTCAGAATCGTCTGTCCAACGCATTTTGAAGCGCTGTCAATGGAAAAGTTACATTCCAAGATTAGTCCATGCTATTAATGATGATGATCCGGACCGAAGAGTGGAGTATTGCGAGTGGTACTTGGCACGATGTGGATGTGGATTGGACGAAGGGGTTTCGTAGAATACCCTCCGCGTTCACCAGACCTCACACCACTAGACTTTTTTTATGGGGATACTTAAAGACAAAGTCTACGCTATAAAACCTGCAACAGTCGCTGAATTGAGAGCAGCCATTGAACGAGAATGCACACAAATACCAAACGAAATGTTTCGTGATGTTTGCGATTCCATTGCTTCGCGTTATCAGCAGTGCCTGGACCAGAACGGACGTCAGTTTGAAAACAGGCGTTGACAAAAATTAATAATGTCTGTAATTCTATTACATTTGAAATGAAATGTATTTTAATAAACACTGCCTTTATAAGTATTTAAAGTGTGTATACATTTTTTTGGGACGCCCTGTATATATAGATAACA